>JBAGKK010027748.1:0-11110 GCA_037177015.1 Euceroptres primus
TAACGTTTACATTATTTTTAAGCTTTATTTAGTTATTATTTATTAATTATTATATATATATATATATATATATATATATCGCATAACCAAAACACTGAAAACGAACTGATGCGAACTGACCGAATTATCCGCTTAGACTACTACGCACTTTGTTGATACTGTACTTGCGCAACTCCTGGAAGCAGTATACCGGTGCTAAAGAAACCGGGGCTCGAGTGTACAAGTTTTTGGAATTTTCTGGAAGAGTCTAGATGATTCTTCAAGGTTACAGATGATTCCAGCATATTCTCGAGTGTTCACTCTTATGGATTCTAACAGATTCTAGACCAGTCTTCTTTCTAGACCAGTTAGAGAGTTTAACCAGATTTTAGGGTATTATTGAGGACTCAAGAGTATTTTAATAGATTTTGGAAGAGTCTAGAAGGTTCTGGAAGAGTCTAGAAGATTCTGGAAGAGTTTAGAAGATTCGACAAGGTTATAGAATACTTCAGAAGATTCTCGACGATTTAGCATGCTGCAGAACCATTTAGCAAAGGGGAAAAAACTGCTAGCGTGGATAAGAACCCTCAAAGTTCCTAGATGTTGGTAAGGATCGATAACCAAGAAACTTCATTTAGCAAGGAACAGAACCATTTAACCCAGACACGAGCTTTTTTACAACAGAACAAAACCATCGAATTTCTAAATGTCGGTACGAGTGTCTAGAATTAGAATAGATTCCCCAGGCTAGGTTTTATGACTTTGTCGGTCTTAAACTCTGGAGGAATAACGATGTTCTTGCTTTACTTGGCAGGGGCTCGAAGGCTAAAGTCAGGTTAACCAGAAAATTGCAAAGCACACAACTCGGTTCCAGGATGGAATCTTAATTTTGTGAGCCACCATGAGGCTGAGTCCGCCTCCCTTCTCTCCGTCAGTTTCTCCTAGACTTCCACCCCTAATCCTTCTCATCTCCTTACGCGTCTCACATTTTCTCCCCCTCCCTTTTCTCCTACTTCTCCTCTTGCTTTATACTTTCTCCTTACTCTTTCTCCTTCCCCCACTCCCTCACCTTCGTAATTAGGAAGCAAACAGAACCGCGGTCTTGCCAAGTTGGCGAAGTCGGAGATGAAACAGCAGTTTCTGCCTGCTCATCTTTCTTCTGACTTTGGTGAGGAGGACCACCTGACTCTCTTGCTCGACTCATATAACGCTAGGCGTTAAGGACGACAATATATTTCACTGTCAAAAGCAAAGGGTGGTTTCGGGGAAAAGAGAGAGGCTGAGTTTTTACGAGTTTTCTCGAGGGGATCGAAGCCAAGAATCGAAAGGATTACGAAAGATCTGCCTTTATTTAGGAATAATAGAGGAAGGGTGTACGATGGAAATGTGAAGAGTGTATACGTATAGTGTATATATGTAGATATATAGAGAAAAATAGGGTATATTGACGCATGTTCGCTATAGAGGATGCGGGTTTAATGCGAGGATGATGAAACCCGAGGAGTGCCTGCGTGAATAGCCCGAAAGTTTTTAATAGGAGTGGCAGAGGATGACGAGTATCGGGTAGAAAGTTCTCGTTTGTGGAATGATAGCTTTTGAGGATTTTTTATAGTTATTAGGATTTATCACTGAAAGCATAGGAAGTTAAATAAAAAGTAGAAAAAGTCATGGCAAAGGTCAATTGTTAGTTTTCCTGAACTAGGAGAAAGACCTTTTTTTCTAAAAACAGGGGTTGCTTGGAGACATGTAAAATTACATGGAAAACAAAATTATTGAGTTTTCTGGAAAATACCAGAAAACATCTAGAAAAAATGCATAAAAGATTCTTAACCCCTTCGCAGTCAGACGAAAATGAATTTTTCGTGCCAAAAATCCACCAACAAAAAAAAGTTTTCAACAAAATTTGACAATTTCAAATTATATGTTTTCGGGGTCACTGAATCCAAATCTGATATCAGATTTGGAGTCTAAGAAGATTCTCAAAGAGTCTAAAAGATTCTACAAGGATATAGAAGACTTCAGAAGATTCTCGAGAGTTCCAGAAGACTCTCGTGGATTCTATAAGATTCTGGAAGAATTCAGGAGATTCTAGAAGATTCTAGAAGATTCTGTACCAGTCTAGCAAATTAGTTTAGAATAGTTTAGAAAATTTAACCGTATTTTGAGGTATTACTATTGAAGGTTCAAGAGTATTTTAGTAGATTCTAAAAGAGTTTAGCAGATTTTGGAAGCTAGTCTAGAATAGTCAAGAAGATTCGACTAGGCTATGGAAGACTCCAAAAAAGATTTTTGAAGGTTCCCGAAGACTCTTGTATATTCTATTTTTTTTTAATTTATTTATTTAATGCTTATAACCCAACTGTACACATACCAGTAATAGGATTAAGACTATACATAATTAGCTTATCTTGTTCCAGTTTAATATAAATTGTAACTAATCATTTAATTCTTACTTCTATTTTTCACAAAAGCTGGAAGATTCTGGCAGAATTCAGGAGATGCTAGAAGATTCTAGAAGATTATAAACTGGTCAAGAGTATTTAGAGAATTTAAACATATTTGGGGGTATTATTGAAGAATCAAGAGTATATAAGTAGATTCTAAAAGAGTATAGAAAATTCTGAAAGAGTATGGAAGATTCTAGAAGAATCTATAATCTTTCGAAAGAGTGTATAAGGTTCTGGAATATTTTAGAAGAGCCTAGAAAATTCGACAAGATTATGGAAGATTCCAGAAAATTCTCGAGGGTCCAAGAATAATCTTGTGGATCCTATGAGATTCTTGAGGGTTTCAGAAGGCTCTGGTGGATTCTAGAAGTTTCTAGAAAGAATTTAGGAGATTCTAGAGGATTTTAGAAGATTCTGGACCAGTCTAAAATATGCAAAAGATTTATCTGGATTTTGGGATATTATTAAAGACTTAAAAGTATTTTAGTAGACTCTGAAAGAGTATCGAAGATTCTAGGAATGTATTTCAGTAGATTTTGGAAGAATCTAAAAGAATCTGGAAAAATGTAGAAGATTCTAAAAGAGTTTGAAAGATTCAGGAAGAGTCTAGAAGATTCTACAAGGTTATGGAAATCTCCAGAAGATTCTTAAGGGTCTCAGAGGACTCTCGGGGATTCTAGAAGGTTCTGGAAGAATTCAGGAGATTCTTGAGGATTCAAGGAGATTCTAGAGCAGTATAGAATATTTAAAAAATTTAACCGGATTTTGGGGTAATATTGAAAGCTCAAGAGCATTTTAGTAGATTCTGAAAGAGTTTAGAAGATCTTAAAAGAGTGTAGAAGATTCTGGAAGAGTCTAGAAGATTCTGAAAGAGTCTAGAAGATTCTGAAAGAGTCTAGAAGATTCTGAAAACGTCTAGAAGATTCTCAGGGTATCTAGCGATCAGGCCATTTAAAATTCCCGGATTTTTCCCGGTTTTTTCCTGGTCAATTTTTTTTTCGATCAAGTTAAAAATGTCTTTTTGTGATTTTTGAAAGTGAACGTATACATGGAAATGGGAATTTAAACATAATATACAGATACAAAATTTATATCGTAAAGAAAATAATTATTTATTTACAGGTGCCAAACTTATTCTTAATTACAGACTGAAGTGATAAATATTAATCGAAAGTACATATTTAAAAACTTCTGTAACATGTAAAATAAATATTTTTTTAATTACACAGTCAGAATCACAAGTAGTTGCTTAAATGCTATTAAAATATGAAGAATAAAAAAATAAAATATAAGTATAATCTCGATCCTAAATAAAACTCCCGGGTTTTTTCCGGTAAGATAAAATTCCCGGGTTTTCCCGGTTTTTTTGGGGGTAAAATAAAATTCCCGGGTTTTTCCCGATTTCCCGGCCCGCTAGACACTCTGCTAGAAGATTCTGGAAGAGTCTAGAAGATTCTGGAAAAGTCTAGAAGATTTTCGAAGAGTCTAGAAGACTCTAGAAGATTCTACCAGGATATGCAAAACTCCAGAAGAAATATTCTAGAAGTCTAGAATATTTCGAGAATTTAACCGGATTGTGGGGTATTATTGAAGATTCAAGAGTATTTTAGTAGATTCTGAAAGTGTCTAGAGATCCTGGAAAAAGAGTCCAGAGGATTCTGGAAGTGTCTAAAAAATTCTGGAACAATCTAGAGTATCCTGGAAGAGGATACTCTAGATTCTTCCAGAATCTAGAGTAGGAAGATTCTGGAAGAATTCAGCAGGTTCTAGAGGATTCTAGAAGATACTGGGCCAGTCTGGAATATTGAGAGAATTTAAGCGGATTGAGGGGTATTATTGAAGATTCAAGAGTATTTTAGTAGATTCTGGAAGAGTCTAAAGATTCTGGAATAAAATTCTAGAGGATTTTGGAAGAGCCTAGAAAAATCTGAAAATTGTAGAGAAAAGTCTAGAGTTTAGTCTAGAGAAAGACGCAAAGTCTAGAGTATCCTGGAAGAGTTTAGAAGATTCTGGAAGAATTCAGCAGGTTCTAGAGAATTCTAGAAGATACTGGACCAGTCTAAAATATTGAGAGAATTTAACCGGATTTTGTGGTATTATTTAAGACTCAAGAGTATTTCAGCAGACTCTGAAACTTTCTAGAGGATTCTGGAACAATCTAAAAAGTTCAAGAAGATTATGGAAGATTCCAGAAGATTCTCGAGGATTGCAGAATACTCTCATGGATTTCAGAAAATTCTAGAAAGATCTATATATTTGCGGAAATCTAAATATCTGTGTAAAAAGTTTCGAACAATCTAGAACCATCCTGGAGGATTCTATAAGGTTCGATACGACTCCAAAAGTTTCTATGAGAAGTAATAGAATTTTAATGGAATATTTTTAAGGGTCCTGGAAGAATCTCGACAATTTTTGGAGTTAGATTCTTGAAGATTCTGCAAGGCTCTGAAAAAATGTGTAAGTCTCTGGATGATTCTAGAGTATTTTGAAAAACTAATGGGTCTACAGGATATCTGGATTTATCTGGATCTATCTGGATCTATCTTGTTGTATAAATATCCGATAGAGTATAAAATAGTCTAGAAGATTCTAGAAAGTTAATTTGGAAAAATCTAGAACAATCTATAAAGGACCCTAGAATTTTCTAGAAGAGTCTAAAAAATTGCGAAATATTCTATTAGACAGGATTTTCTGAAGATATTGGAGGATTCTGGAATATTCTGGAAAGGTCTGTATATTTATGATAAATGGTTAATCGACATCATGATATTCGTTTACCTATATGAAAATTATTATAAGTGGATTTTAGGAAATTCGTCCGCCTCCTTGGGACCAACGAAGTACAGCTTTGTGAAAAATGGAGAATCGCACTTCAATTATATTTGACCTGCATTTGAGTCAAGTCCTCTCTAAACTAAGCCGGAGCACATTAAGGAAGGTTTTATTTTAGCCTATTCACTTGAGAACATTAAATCTTGCTGAGCATGTTTATCTGCCTGTGAGGAAGCCATGAACTGAAACTCAAAGTTCATCAAGAAACAACTGCATGCATGTAACTTACTTTGAACTTTATTGCAGACTAGAGTAAATAATAATCCGGATTTTGTGCAATGACCCTATTATCTGCAATGCAAAAGTTCATTTGAGACGGAATACAGAAAAGCCGACTACTTGACCTACTTAACCTACTAACTTAATCCGCCTCTCGTAGAAAATTGCAGGATTCACTATTTTTTAGAGTGCATTATAATTATGTTACATATAAAATGAAAGTTTAAATAAAATTATTTTATATAAAGAAATAGAATTAGTGGTAGTAAAAGTGAAGTCGTATAAGCTACCGGTTACATCTGTGGTATTTATAATTATTTCTCCTCTCTTTAGAATTTTTCTCCACCCATTCCAGTATTTTTATATTTTCTCTGGAATATATACTACTAATATTCTAATTATAATATTTTTTATAATTGAAATCAGTTGAAACGTTAATTAAGAGGTAATTATTGAATTGATATAATGGAGCTTACAACTAGCTGGAAGATAATTCAATAGATTGGCGAGGGAATAAATTTATAGTTTGATATTGCTTATCTGATCTGCTAATTGAAACATCAAATTTACAGACGAATGCATAGATGCTACTCGAACTCGGCTGTAACACATCTCATAATTTAATACGGCTCCATTCATATTCCACTCGAGATATCCTCTCATGTTTCGATCAAATTGCATTTTGATCGGTTTAACAAAATATAAATTCTCTTATTCTAATTAGCTTTCTACGCACATAACATTTCCAGTAATTTTCTTTGACAATAATTGATCAATCACTGATACAGATTGATGCAAGCATTTTCCAGAAATCAGAATTCTGTTTCATATTACTACTAACAAATTGACATAATGCGAGTTAGAATCAATTCTCGAGTAGCGTATGATGAATGTTGGAATATGAGTAAAAGCTTTGAAAATTAAATTTCAATTTCAATTTATATTTAAATTTTTATTTGAATTTCAATTATAATTTTAATTGAAATCTTTCTTTATGTAATAATTTTTTGAAAAGTTTTCTAAGAATAGTAATTCTGAAGTAAGTTTAATCTGAATTCGTATTAAAAACTAAAGGACTCAGAATCTCTTTTCAGTCTAACAGAATGGGATTTAAATTTCAGTATTGCTCAGAGGATTTCATGGAAGAAATAAATGGAACATCTAGCAGATTTTACACTTATATTGCAAACTACGTTGAAATTCAGGACTGCTTTTAATCTCCGCGTGAACCAGGACACGATAAGCAGCCACCTCCCCCCACCACCCCAATCCACCCCGCTGTCTCTCAACCCAGCTTTCGCAGCATGACTTTGAGAAAAGACAAATAAAAGGAAACAAGACGTCATAAACTGAGCTAGGATTAAACAAATTTCCAACTTTATGAAAATTTAGACATATAAAGAAGAATCTAGGGAAAATTAATGTTGGAATATTTGACTGGGGAATTGATATTCATGACATTAAAGCTGACTTAGCTTGTATTTTCCATCATAAATTAAAGAAGTATGGTTTTTATTTCTGTCATTTCTTTTATCAATATTGCAATTTTCAATCAATATAAAATTTATCGTTAAAAAATATGCGATATATAAAATGAAACTGACTATTTCGTTTTGTACTTTTATGGAAAATGAGCATGTTTCATAAAAATGAAATTGAAAAAAAAGAGCAAAAATGAATAATAAGGTAAACAGAGAAAATTTTTTAATACTCGGATGAGAGGAATTTATTTCTGTCATTTTTTAAAATCAATATTGCGATTGCCAATCAATTTAAAATTTATCGTTTAAAAAAAATATAGACTACATAAAATGAAACTAGCTATTTCATTTTGTACTTTTATGGAAAATGAGCATGTTTCATAAAAATGGAGTTGAAAATAAAGGAAATATGAATAGTACGGTAAACATAGAAAAACTTTTAATATTTGGAATAGGAGAGGAAAAATCGTTACAAATAGTAACAAGAAGGCTAAAGCTAGAATATGATCAATAAAATTTATAGAAGACGTAGATCGTAGCAAATTTTGCAAAAATAGTTCATTTTTCGATTTTTTATAAAATTTTCAATAACTTATGAAATAATTAACATTTTTTAATTTTGCTCAGCTCATTTTAAAGATAAATCTCTATAGAATTTCATGGATGTATGAAGAGAAGTCTCCAATTTTTTTTCTCGATTCTGCCAAAGAAATTTTACAACTTTTTTGTATCAAGTTCAGTCTTTGGCAGAATCGAGGGCCAAAAGTGAAGAGCTCTCCTCATAGATTCATGAAATTCTTTGCAGATTTATCTTTCAAATGAGCCCAAGAAAATTAAGAAATGATAATTATTTCGTAAGTTACTGAAAATTTGATAAAAAATAAAAAAATGCTGTATTTTTACAATATTTTCTTACAGAATGGACAAAATCACTTCATCTTGGGCTTATTTAATTTAAAATTTTACTAGCTTTCATGATATTTTAAGGAAAAAATTTCATTTTGTAGATTGTCAAAATTAGAAGAACTTATGCGTCTCCCAGAAAACAGGTAAATGCACAATTCTGATCGGTAGTGTATACTGTATATTAGGGTGGCTAAAAAAATGTATTTCTTTTATATCACTTACCTTATAATCTGCTTTCATTTGATATAAAATGAATCGTTAAATTTTTACAGATTTAAAATGTTTGATGTTGGAAGTTTTGAAAAGTGGCAATTTTTTCGAGATTCGGGTTTTCAAATATGCAACTTTAGAAATGACCCATTCAGTCAATTTTCAACTTAGAAAGTTGGATTTGGGCTCAAATGTCAGGAATTTACTGAAGTATATGATTCTATACACAGTAGATTATAAGATATTAAAAAATTGTTACCGATTATTTCGAGATTAATGTGAGATGAAAAAAATTCTTCAATACAAAATTTCACGTTGGTTCATGTCAATTGTCAATTGAAATTGGTCGAATGTGTTTTTAAGAACAGACAGATTAAAGCGCTGCAGCTTTAATTGATCCAATCGGAGATCAAAATTATACCTTAGGATTTACTGTGTATGCGAAACTGTAACCTATCATAACAGTTCCTTTTAAAATATCTCTTTATAAAATTCTTAGGCCCAAAAACTTTGAAGTCCCTGGACCTCAGTTAATTTTTTTATAATCTGAAAAAATTTAACGATTTGTTTCCTGCTAAATGAAAAAAGATACACAGTAAATCGTGGAATATTATTTTAATATGGAGCAATATTATTTTGATCTGAAGTGGATCATTTATTCTCTTGTCACAGTCTTTTGTTTTTCGATTTCTCATTTCGCTGCAGATTAAAATGATACCTGATTTTCTGTGATTATGGGGTGAGTGATCATGAAAAAAAAATTTTTTGCCATCCCACTGAAGTTTATTTTTCTTGATTTTATAAATCAATATTTGATTAATTTTATGCTTAACTGTACGGAGTGCATATCCTTTATATCCACTCATCTCTAGTTAATTGAAAAATCCTAAAAAATTCCAGAATTTCTCATTCCTCTTAATCAGAATTATTCTAGCACTATATTCATTAATAACAACGTACATCCCTTCCAATCCAAAATCGATACTGTGGCCATTTTTGTGTTTTAGTTGCTCTCTAACTGACCGATACGTTAAAATTCACCACCCCACTTTTCCTCCCATTTGACCCTTTATCCACAGATATCACCACTATCACCTTCCAATCGATGTGACTCTTTTCCTCGCGCCTATCCAACAAGCACTGGGATTTTCGAAGGCTACATACAGAGAGAAATCTAGAGGGTGACCTAAAAAATATATTTTTCAAACACTCTAATTCCCATCTCCCTTCGGGCTTCGAACGTGATTTCATTTTAAAACACATGTCCCCTCTAGTATAGTTTTATTGTAACGCTGTAAAAAAGTTCTCCGTACTCTAAAGCAAGTAAAGAGTTTTGTGCATGATGGTTTCTAAAGTGAAATAGGAAAAAAGTTTCGCTCAAGAATGGCGGGGGATTGAATTGAAATTAGGGTGATCTCCTGCGTATCGATATTCGATACTTGGAGCTATCGGCTTTCGAAACTGCTGCAATTCGGGCTTTCCAATTGTACCGATGGATATCTTGTGCAATGAGAAGAAGCTGATGGAATTTTTATGGCAATTTGCTTCAGGAAATTTATTTTGCATAATTATTACATGTTGCCTTGATCACATTCTGGTGGCAATTGAATGACAAGTTTATTCTTGATTTTTTTATCCAGCGGAAATTACACAAGTTTTATTTTCTTTCATCAAAAATGTATTCAATTTTCTTCAATGACTTTCAAAATCTTTTAAAAAATATTCAACATAAATTGTTTTTTTAGCTTGGAAAATTAAACTCTTGTTATGGAAGTTCCTAAACATGTCATTCTGATACAAAAATGTGGATTTAGAGACTTTTAAATTTAATCAGATACATATTTAATCAGACACCCGATACATTTATGAACAAAATATTTGTTTTGGAATTGACAAAAAATACGATTTTTTTCGGAACACTGTGTGGCTCGTTTTGTAGATATAACTTGAAAAATACAGCACTGGCGGGAACGATTTGGCGCGAATGTGGTGCATGGCGACCATCCGCAAATTGATGGCCGATCGAGCCACTAATTACTCGAACTGGGCATCTTTTAAAAGCTGGATGCGCTAATTTACGAAAACGCGAGAGCGGAAGAGCCAACCGCCGTAAAACATGCTGATAAACAGTTTTATTACCCATACGCACTCGGTATTCGGTAAGGTGCATAAGATAGACATTTGAATTTATTGCTTTCCAGCAATAAAAATCGAACACACTATAATCACACAGATTCATGTACTTTTTAAAAAAGAATTTGGAGAAAAATGAATGATGAAATACATTTTCTAATAAATATCAATATATCGTAAATAATAGTTATAAAAGCTTTTAAATTATAACATTGCGAGCGAGTTTAAATAAAACAAATTATATTTGTATTACAGTTAGATAAAAAATGTAATGAATTAGAAATTCCCTGTTCGTTACTGTAATACATTCGGAAATATTATTAATTTGTTTCAAAAAATTTCATAAGACACAGAAAACAACATCAGATTTCAGGATATTTTTTAAAAAGCTCCGTGTATATTTAAAAAAATATTGAAACCACTTTTATGAATTATTGATTCATATTTTGAACTCAAATTGTTCTAATTGTAATTACGACGTTTCTCGAAATAGGAGAAATTTACGGTGAAAACTTTCTAATAAAATGTCTAAACTTCAAAGCTTTCGATATAAAATCGAACATATTTGAACTTTACCAATGAAAAACTTTCAAATTATAAAATTTTCTTTATAGAATAAATTGAAGTTTATAAGTGTCTTGAAAATAGAAGAGGCCAAATTTGGAAGATTTCTAATAAGTAGACAAATTTTTAAGCTTTAAATATAAATTTGAAAATTTTTGAAGTATAAGTGCAGATATTTGAAATCTTTCAAAATAGAAAAATCAAAATTATGAATCTCTTGAAGAAGTTGATAAATCCATAATTAGATATTTATATACCTCAGCCACTCATGGCTGAGGTAACGTATAAAGTGTTGGCCCACATTAATAAATAAATAAATATACTAATACCTAGCCATGA
>JBAGKK010027770.1:0-11109 GCA_037177015.1 Euceroptres primus
TGAATATTTAGCCAAACTATTTTGAATTTTTATGAATAATTAGAAAATATCAAAAAATGGCCCTTAATTTCGTTCGGGTCCCTGGTTTATTACATGATGTAAATTACCTCAAACATAACCTAACTTTCGAAAACAAATTGTGACTCCATTCTCCGTCAGTAAAATCACTTGCCAACAGAGCATTATCCTTCGCAGGTAAACAAACTTTGATAGAACAAACAATTTCAAAAACGTGACTCATAAGTACATTAATTACACATATTATTAATATATTTGTTTGCACAAAATATTGTTTAGTCTAGTAAGAAAATAACGTGGATAAAATTGATAAAAATACTAAAGTGAGGTTATGTGTTCAAAACAGACAACTGCCATCTTTGTCATGTAATTTACTAGTTTTCTACGTAAATTACTTCATTTAGGTAATTTACGTAGAAAACCTCGAGTGACGCGTCACTTCGCAACCCTGCTCATCTGTGATTTTATGATTCAAATCTTTCGGATTGTTGTTGTTGACCGTGGTTGTTGACTAATGGAATATTTTTGCCGGTAAATATTGACCATGCTAAATTACTGACAACATTAATTATCTACATTATTGTTTTAAAAAATAAATTATTATTGAGTAACAATGGAGGTAAATCTCTCAGATTCAAAAGACTCAAATGATCTGATTGAAATTATCGAAGTAAAGGTTGGGAAACGTCGCCGAGAATTAGACAAACCAAGAAGTTTGAAAAAGAGAAAAGAGGAAGTTAGCATTTTGGAAAAAAGTCTCTTTGCATGGTTTAGGCAACGAATGGCAGCATGTGATCCAATTTCGAATCCACTTTTAAAAGAAATAGCCATAATTATGAACCAGGAAATTGAAGAAAAGACCAATTTTAAAAACCCTGTTAGTGCAAATTGGCTAAGAAGTTTTCGGGAACGTTACGATGTTCATGTTCCAACCCTAGGGGAAAAAATTTCTGATTTCAAAGCTACTGAGAAATTTTCTGAAGAACTGTCTAAGGAAATAGAATACTGGAAATATAGTCTGGATCAAATTTATAACTGTGATGAAGATGGAATTTATTGGAAGTCGATGCCTAATGAAAAGGAAGAATTGAATGATCGAGTCACTTTCATTGTTTGTGCAAATGCAAGTGGCACTCATAAGGTGCCTTTATTTCTAATTGGTAAATCGAAGAGTTCTCCTGATTGGGAAGACAAAGAACTTCCAGTCAAGTATGCTTCTCAGGTAGAAATTTAAAAAAAAATGGATAATAAAACAAAAAACTGTCTCTAAATTCTTGGTTTTGCAGGAAAACGCCTGGATGACTTCTGAACTGTTTGTCCATTGGTACAAAAATGTATTTTTGCCTTCAGTTCGAGAATTCCAATCAAGAAAAAACAGAAATGATGAAGTCTATCTGATTCTGGACAATGCAAGGTGCCATCTTTCGAAAGAAGAATTGGAAAAACTCGAATATTCTTGCAATGTAAATTTCCAATCTAAAAATCTGCTTAAGAGTTACCATGATTTTTAATTTAAAATTTTTAATTTCTAGGTAAAATATCTTCCACCGAACGTTTCAGCACAAATTCAACCAATGGCTCAAGGGATTTCCAACAAGGTGAAAAGGCTCTACCGGAAAAATTCTCTTCAAGAAGTCTTGGCAAAAGGGAATAAGGAAATCCTGAGAAATTATACAAAATCCAAAAATATGAAAACTCTCTGCATCCAAATGGCAAATGCTTGGGACTCCATAACACAAAACAGTTTACGCCAAGCGTGGCAAAATCTATTGCCGGATATTCGTTTCGAACCAGAAATTTCTGACACTTCTCAACAGGACTTTTTGCAGATTTTGAGACAGATTCCAGGATATGAGAAATGTTCGTTTAGAGATGTGTCTTCTTGGTTGGTTGAAGACGACAATGAACAGGGATGGCAAATTCTGGACGAAATTGAAATCGTAAATATGTAAGAGATTCGATTTATTCTGCAGGAAATTGTAAATGTAATTAGGAAAATTAAATTTAATTGTTAATTAACAAAAATTAAATTTAATTGTTAATTAACAATTAAATTTAATTTTCCTTTACATATTGTTTTGAACTTTATATTTCTTGCAGCATCCAAGGTGTCGAAGAAGAAAAAGCACCTGAACTTGAGACAGTATTTCTTAAAGACGAACGAGATCCACTATTTGAAGCAACAGAGGCTTTACAAGGTCTCGAAAAGTATCGGAGATGGTTCGAAAATCGTTTGGAGTGCGAACTTGGTCATCGTGTTACTCTTCAAAAACTGAGTGAAGTCACGAAGGATATTATTTCAAAAGCGAGGATCGGAAGACTGAAAAGATAGAAACTGTATTTTTATCGCGTAAATCATCCTTGGAAATAGTAATTGTGAAAGGAGAAAATAAAAAGAAACTTTTAAATTTAAAAATCTAACTATGCTGAAAGTTAAGGGACCATCTCAGGGCGAAGGTCGAAAAAATGGCCAGTTTTCATCATTTTTTTCCCAGTGAATAAGATGAATAATCGGTCAGAATTTTTTTTTCATTTCTTAGTAGCACTTATCCCCTATACAAAATAATTTTCATAATGTAAATTTTTATATTTTTGAATAAACAAAATAATGTTCTAAGAGATCTTTAAAAACACGTCGCTCGATGGTGGACATTCCCGGGGCCGTAAAAATGGTCTGAACAAAAAATCAAAGGTGATTATTAATCTGTATGAATGTCATTATCGTGCTATGGAGGATTTTTTTCGATAAAAATTAACAAAATGGCGACCATTTGGAATTTTGATGTAAAATTTCACCAAATTTTCCGGTAGATTTTTGTTTATAACAAATGAAATTTTTAAAATTAAAAAAAAGCTTCCATAGGACGGTAGAGATTGACGTGTAAAAATTTGAGAATAAAACTGGTTATAGGAGTTTCCGTTTTGAAAAAAGGTGTTTCGAGAAAAGCGAATTTAAAGTTTCGAATACGATATTTTCATAATTATGAAATGTGGACTTACGTTCAATCGGCAATGTCATCGTGGAATAAGGCGACAAGTTGCTCTTAGATTTGAGATCAAAATAAACGCAAATCTGTTGAAATCTCGAAGGTTTTTCCTTTAGTTTGAATAGTCATTGCAAAAGCTAATTTTATTGGAAATCATCTTCTTTTAAATGTAAACGGAAAAAAACTGGGGAATTGGAAACTTCTTAAAATAATATATTTCGCATACATTCTTACAAACATTTCAATAACTTATAATTACTTGAATTACTTTTTTCTCGAGCTAAGCGATTTTAATTCCTTTAATGCGTCACTCAAAATAGTAACATTCTTCTCAGTTCGGCGTAACTTAGCTGATAAGGTTTTGAATTTCTTTTTCTGTTCTTTCAACTCCTTCTGGTAATAATCACGGATGGCCTGTTTTGTTGGAGAATTGAATAACCTTTCTGGTGAAACGGACGTTGCTCGATCCACATATAATTTCTCCGTGACTGTAAATTCAATTAAATTTAAATCTCTGTTCTTAAAAGATGAACAAGCTGTAATTATTCAAACTTACCATATGTTTCGGACTTTTGTACATCCACTGATTTATTTTCAAATGATTGGATCATCGATGGTCTTTGAAAATTTACCGGTATAGATATTTTCGGGGTGCTTCCGTTTGCGAATTCAAAACTCACATTCCAGTGAAATGAATTTTGATTTTTGCTATTACATAGCGTTGAAGAATTTAATACTTGGTTTCTGTTGGCCGAGGAATTGATTGCCTCTTCTTCTTCGGCAGAATCATCTTTTTCACTTTCGGTTAAGTTTACAACAGGGATTTGCAAACTTTTAGTGCTAGAAAATTCTTTCAAATTCTGCGAAACATATGTTAATTTAATACCTTTTCATTTGGTGATTTACATTTCAATATTTCTCATGTAATCTTTTTCAACCTCATGCAATCTTTAGCAATATTGCAATCTTTAGCAATATTGCAATCTTTAGCAATATTGCAATCCTTGGCAATCTTTAGCAATCTTCCAATCTTATACAATTTCATGCAATCTTTTGCAATCTCATGCACTTTTAGCAATCTTGCAATCTGGTGAACACGAAAAATCCAAGTAATTAACCCCGCGAAAACAGTTTTGAATATTTTGGAGAATTTTTACAGATTTCAAATAAGTTTTGAAGATTCCAAAGAATTTGAGAGAATTTCGGTAATCTCTTGTAGACATTGGAGGATTCTAAAAGATTTTGTAGAAAATTCTATGAGGTTATAAAAGTACTCAGAAAATTTTAGAAAATTCTGGAAGAGCCTATTATATTTTGAAGAATATTGAAGAATTTTGGGATATTATTTTATAAGGTTATTGTAGAAGTATCCAGAATATTCTAGAACATTCTCAAATATTTTAGAGAATTTTGAAAGATTTTAAATCAGTTTTAAAGATTCTGGAGGATTTTAAGAGATTTTAGGAGACTTTCATAAATTTTGAAGACTTGGAAATTACGGGAAATTTAAGAAAACATGAAAAGAGTTTTTGAATGTCACAAGTTTCTATTTCTCATAATTCTTGGAAAATTATTCGGAGCTTCGAATATAAAAAGGGGAAAAAAGGGGGAAAAAGGAATGAAACTCTAAAAAAAGTGATTTTAGGAAATTTGCAGCATAATAATAATAATTTTTAAATTATAATTATATCTATTAGGATATAATTATAATTTCAAAATATAATATATAATTATAATTTAATCAAAGAATTTTTTAAATTTTGTTTTTGATATACTACAGAAAAAGAGGCATTTGAGTATTCCCCAAAATCCACTTCCTATAATTTTCATTCCACCGAAATTCTATTATTCCGAATTGTCAGTTTTCACCTATTTTTTTCTTTGTCCGAATGCCAGTTAACCTAATATTTATTTGCACGAACCGCCATATTATCATTTAACCTAAATTTCATTTGTCCGAATTACCATTTGCCATAATTTCGGTGCAACTCTAACAATAATGGCACGAAATTAAAAATTCTGATTGACTGAATTTTAATTTCGCGCTATTTTTGTCAGTTCGAGCTTACAATATTTGGAACAGCATGATCTCTTAATCTGACGATATTTAATGATGTTCTGTCAACAGCATCTTCGGAGAAGTGATCTGAGCAAATATGATCGTGCTCTTTTACACTTTCTAATTGTAAAGCTTTAACCCACTTTTGCCTCCTGATTGAATCCTTCGGAAAACTTGAAACACAAACATGTATTTTGAGATATACGAAAACGAATATTTTAACAAAACTGAAGACTTAACCTTAAAATATAAACATAACATTCTTTTATTCTTACACGTGGAAACTTATTTTCGCGTCAGTTTTATTTGATAGAGGTTGAGAGCGGCTAAGTGTTCTTTTATCAGCCGAATTTTTACAGCCTTTCACAACACAGTAATTAGGCATTTTTGTAAAAAAGTAGGATCGCATCAAACTGTGCACATAATTAATCATGAATCAGATGACAGTTTGAAGTTTGTTGTTATAAAAAGTTCATTAATGAGTTCAAAGATGTCACTGTTTTGAGCGGGAATTTGAAAAGTGAAATCTGAGTAAATCATTTGGAAAATGTTTTCTTCTCTTTTGAATGAACAAATTATTTTTTTAATTTCGTAACAAATGAATGAAACATTTTTTTATCTAATTTAAACGAATCCACAAGAAAAACGTATTTACTTTGAGATTAAAAGCAAAAACCAATTGAATGATACCGATTTTTAGCTCCACCTGCATTAGTGAAGTTCTCCATTTTGCAACTAACCTCTATTTTTGGTCATCTCGTATATCGTGGACGAAAATATATTTTCGTGATCCGAATTTGGTATTCGGTTAAGTGAAAGTGAAAAAACTGAGACAAGTGTCTTTTTGCAGGATAAAATCAATTTTTTTCAAAGAAAAGGTAAGTGGAGAACATTCGGAATTTATTTGGATTGTGTTTGGTGTCAATGTTGAAAGAAACGCAAAAACGTGTCGAAAAATGTGGTTTTAAGTTTTTTTTATTTATTTGAATATTGAAAAACATAATTTTTATTTTATAACAGTTCTTGCAATTCTTGTGGTAGTTGGTTTAGTCAAAATACAGTGCAGGTTTCTTACAGGAAAATTTAAAGAGGTTATGTTGCTTTTGTGATTTTTTTCTAACTTGCACTTGTGCATTTTCAGATGATATTTTAAGAAGAAATGAATAGAAAATTTAACCTCAGATTTCGAAATAAAATAATTACACAAATTAGTTTTTGAGATCGAATAAAATTAAACTTTTAATTTTCTGTTATTTTCCTTCCAGACCGAAAATGAGTGAAGAAATTCCGAAAAAGCTGCAGGCAGAGATCGACAAGTTCAAACAAGTTCAAAAAGGCAAATTTTTAACTTTTTTAAGAGTTTCATTTCTTTCCCCTTTTTATACTCAAAGTTCCGAATATTTTTCCAAGAATTATGAGAAATAGAAACTTGTGACATTCGAAAACCCTTTTAATGTTTTCTTAAATTTCCCATAATTTTCAAATTTGGAAAATCCAAATAAATTTTTATTTAATAATAAAAGTTATGTTTATATATATTTACTTAAAACAATCAAATAATGTCTTTGACTTGACCTGGGAAATTTGAAAATGTGACCTTGATATGACTGAGAATTTGAAATTAGCGGATGAATCGCCACCCTATATAATGATAATGATAACCGCAGATAACAGGGAAAATAAAAAATTAGTCAAGAAATTTTGAAATGGGGATTTTGTAGTGTCCCTGCAAAATTAAAATTCTAAAAAATTGGAAGCTTAACTTAATTTCTTCAAAATTGAACAAAAAATTGAGAAATTAATAATTTATTTACTTCTCTATTAGATTATCACAAGGCTCTCACCAAAAGGCAACAATTGGACGGACAATTGAACGAAAACACAACCGTAAAAGAAGAACTGGATCTCCTGAAAACAGGAAACGATGTCTATAAACTTATTGGTCCCGTTTTGGTCAAGCAAGAATTGGAAGAGGCGAAACAGAACGTTGCAAAGCGAATTGAGTACATTACTGCTGAATTGTAAGTCAACTAAATTTAAACTTGCTTCTTTAAAAGTTAAAGTTTAAAAATTTGATTGACAAATTTTAATTTTTGCAGGAAACGCACAGACGAATTGATCTCAACATTGGATAAAAAACAGGAAACTCATCGCGAAACTTTGGAGAAACTACAGCAATCGTTTCAACAAGCGCAGAGAAAAACGAAGGCGTAAATCTTGATCTTAATTCTGTAAAACTAAGTTCCCTCGTTATACTCTTTTAATAATGAAACTCACGTTTTCGAATTCCGTCTCATTTTTACAATAAAAAGCAGAGTTATTTATTAACTAAACATCAGTTTGACTTATCAACAATTCGTCAGTGCGAACCTTTTATGAAACTGTAAACATTTTGAAAACTGAAACTTTAAGAACCCCTTTGAAAATTAATATTTGCATCAATTATCTTTCCACTGGAAGGATATTAAAAATTAAGGGACACTGAAATGTTTTTTCAGAATTTTTGAAATTTAATATTTCAAAAAGTTATCAACGGATTTAGGTTTTCTTTTTCTTGTTTTGTTGGGAAACGTAATTTCTACAAGTTTTGTATGAAAATTTTGTTAATAAAATCAAAATTGTGGGCATTGTTAACAAACAAAATTTTGTGTTTTTTTGGACTGCGGCAGAGCTACAGGTCGCTAATCATCTGAAACAAAAAGTCAAACAAGATTAATAAACACGAATAGACTGGCTATCTTCGTACATGGGGATTTTCTTTTTGACAAAATGGGGACTTTTTTTTGTTCTTTTGCATTTTTTTCTCCGGAAATTATGAATAAAAATCCTCGTGATGGACGAGAGATAATCTATCTCAAAAAATTTGAACCAAATCGGATGATTTGTTTTTGAGAAACCTCTGCCGCAGTGGCAAAAAATATGGTTTCGAGAAAAACGCATTCAAAGTTTAGGGTACGAATTTCAGTCAGAGTTTTACAAATCAAAATGTTCTGGTGGTAATTCTTTACGGATTCCGATATTTTTTGTTTAGAAATACTCAGCATTAAATTTGGAAGAAAGTTATCAAGTCCGATGTACGAATTTGTTTGTGTGCAATTTTACATAAACAAATTAAGTGGCAAAATCAGAAATTTCCATAATTTCATCATTTTCGTGAAATCCAGGTACATATTTCAAATCGCAATGAAAATTCTCTTGCAAAAGATGAACATATGATTGATAATAATAATTTATTGTTCACAACATTTGGAATATTTTTGCCTAAAAGTTGAAGTTGGTGTCTTTCAGACCCACAGTGAGTGATTAAGGTATTTAGTAGGTATTAGGGATTAGTATTTTTCACATTCTTTAAAGGCTGCGTTCCCAAATCGTGACGTCGCTAAAATATATTTGTTTTGCTGTTAGAGCTCTCCTCTTTCAAATTATAATCATGATTTATTCCTAGTCAGCAGTTTTCACCGACTTGCCGTATTTTTTTTAGTAATATGAAGGACCTGAATTTTTCAAAATTAAAACATTCTGAGAAAATTTGGGACAGGAGAAAAATGAAACTCATCAATTGTTTGTCATGTACATTTTATTTCACATTTGTCACCGAAACTCACCTGAAAGCAAAAGTACTACAATTGTACTACAATAAAAAAAAATAAATGAAAGAGAAATTGGAGACAATAAAAAATTCTTTTTAAAAAAATTAGATAAAAGCGAAGTGAGATTATAACTCGTGCCTATATCACATAATACCGATTGCCTAATTTTTAATTGCTTCAAAATTTAAGCACATGTTTAATTAAATCCTCCCGATTATTAACGTTCTCTGAAACGTAAAATTCATGAAATCCGTTAACTGACTCTTCGCGTCAAAATTAAAATGATTATACGGCTGCGCAATCATATTACCTTTTTTTATTGTGATATATATATATATATATATATATAAATCATCTAATAGTTTCGTTTTCTGTGCTTAACACATCGAGCTTTAAAGAAAAATGAATAATTCTTTTCTTTTTAACATACTGACTTCTAAATCTAAAGTGTATAATTTCCGAGTATTGTAGATCCGTGGGTTAAAAATAAAGAGAATAAAGTGCATCACTCGTAATGGGTAACTTTTCATTCGACACTTGTTCAACTCAGCACATTTCGTGTAATTTAAATTCGTCCCACTAAAACTTTTTGAATAAAATTCTGCGCTAAAAATGTGTAAGTTGAATTATAACCCAATGAAAAGGAAACCATATTCGATGTGTTAAGCACAAAAGTTGGAGAGGCGTTTTCAGTTAGTGTTGTCTTCAGTTAGCGTTATTTTTAATGATTAGCGTTATTACGTCTGCCGCGCCTCTTGCGGCCACCACCGCCACCTCCGCCTGCTCGACTGGAGGCCCACTGTTCATAGTAGCGCTCAGCCTCCAACCATTCCTGATATTTATACCACCATTCTTCCCACTTTACATAATCATCCAGGCTCAAATCACGAAGGTACCCTCGCGCCTTGTAATAATCGTAACGGACCCGGACATCGTCCCAGCATTCGAGACCCCGCGGCCCTTGGGTCAAAAGCGACTCGGGATAGTGACCGGGGGGTGGGGAATCATAACCCAACCGGGCGATTCTCTCCTCACCCTCAATCACCACCTTCATTGCATTTTCCCCGTCCTTTGTGATCCGCATGTTCTCCATGTCTCTGCGGTCCACGCTCCATTGGGCCATCTTTCCAAACCTGGAAAAGAATACAAATTAATGGCATTCAATAATTTTGATAGTCCAGAATGCCAGAAGATGATGGATACCTTTCGGATAGAGTCATTCGCGGAGGCCCGACGTGTGAAGCGTTTGAAGAACTGTCGCTGTCTTCGCTGGGAGACGACTCCCGAGGATGATGATGGATTATTGGCGGCGAATCCCCGTGGCCCGTGTGTTTCTCCACTTTGATGCGTTTGTGCATCTAGGGTTTAAATTGTTCAAGAATTAATATTTTTTTGGTATAAACAAGTGAAACTGAAGGGTTGCAGTACAGAACTAGATAACCAACAAAATCGGAATTTTTCAGGAGAGCGAAATAACATTCTGTAAAATCGAAATAACCATTTAAAGATAAAACAAAAGTTTACTCCAGAGCTGAAGTGTTTCTAAACTGAGATAAAAAAAATGATTCAAAAAAATTACCTAGTTCTGAGAAATAGAATGTGGAAGTTTACAATCTCAAAGTAACAGGAACCTAAGATTAAAACAAGCTCGGCTGCATATCACGATAAAAAGTGCATTTTTTATTTTAAACGAAAAATAAAAACTTACTTCCGAGATATTGAGTTGCTGAATTGGAAGAAAATAAGTTTGATTAGAAAAAGGTAACCAATTCCGAATAAATCATTGAACAATTTGGAGGTTCAAATTTAATAGGTTTTGAAAATCGTCTTTGGATAGAGACTAAAAATCTATTTTTACATTTTCATCATCATATGAGAAGGTATTAGTTTTATGTGAAAACTGACTTTTCGGATTTTCATCAAATCTCCACGTTTTAAGACCCCCTGAGTAAGAAAAAACGGTTTTTACGCCGGTTTCTATCTGCCTGTTAACACGATAACTTTCGAAAGAATTATCGGACAGGATTGCGCTTTGGCAGACTTTTTCAAGGCTTGACGAGTTCGTTAACCACCCTTATTAACCCAAAACTCAAAAAATTAAGGACAAAAGCTCGTGAAAATACACAAGCAAATCTCTTTCACAAAAAGAGGTTAAGTTATTGCGAACGCGCCAACTTAAAAACTCGGAATAAATATTCCAATTCTCTTTCTGTGTATTTTCAGGTAATGAGTGGTAAAGTTCTTGTGCCACATCCATTTTTATAATATCACTCTTTGCTTTAATCGAGTTTTCTTGTGTTTACAGACAGCAGGGATCACAGTGGTTCAGCAGTTCATTTTTAGGGAAAATAGGGGATTTTCCATCGAAAAAAGGGAAATTTTTTTAAAAAAAGGGGATTTTTTTTTCTTTTAAAAATACCAGTGTAATGAAAAAAAAAGATAAATGAAACACTCT
>JBAGKK010027781.1:0-29739 GCA_037177015.1 Euceroptres primus
AAAATCATGCATTAACCAGTTAACTGGTTAAAATTATTGTTATATTATTGCTAAATTCAGTATTTTTCTCCGAATGCGTACGTTTTTAACAACTTACTTTAAAGGTTGCTGGCCCCTTTAGCATCTCATTGAAAATTTGAGCTTTTTCCTGAACCATGTTGCCGAAATCGGTTGACCCGGGTCTTGTTTTTGGATAAACCATTTGAGTAAAGTGGCCTCTAATTCAGCATTTTCAGCAAACCTCATTGCTTTTTTGTTTTTGAACTCAAAGTCGTTGAATTTATTAGTAATTTCATCGTCGTACTGAACAATTTTGCGTAAAAAAACATTTACTAATTTTGTATTTATTTAAGATCGCATTTCTTGATTCTCCGTTTTTAATTTTTTGCAAAATTAGATATATTTCGCACACTGACAGAAAAGATTTTTTCTTTCGTTCAGTCATAGTATCAAAAACAACTGCACTTTTACACGTGCTCAGAGAGTCGCGAAGCAAACAACTTCTAATACGCAGTACGGCACTGACTGTTCGAGCGAAGACCTTCAGTGTAGGGCATCAAGGGACTCTTAGGGGGGGGAGGCAGAAGCAATCAAGCGTGAACAACCGTGAAGCCGGCACAAGAATGAGCGGCATAGTTACGCGAGATGAGTGTATTTCGTTTCAAATGAAACGCCCCATTATGAAGTTATTGCAATCGAAAATAATGCAGCTCGTCTCTAAATTAATACTTATAAAAAAGAGGATCAATATAAAAGAAACCCAACTTTTTTCAGTGCGATCAAATGCAACTGAAAATATAGGTGTTATATGATGCTATCTAATTAATCAGGGTAAATTAGAACAACTTAAGATTGAATCATTTGTAATAGATCAATTGAAAATGTATTCCAATCTTCAAATCGATCAACCTTCACACTTTCTTGTCTATTTCCCACAAAAACTTCAATCACTCGAAATAACCCACTCGCACATTTTTTCTCAATTAAGCGAAAGTCCTGGAAAAACAAGCTGGCAGTAATAATCTCACAGCTCTGCAATAAGACGACCAGCACAGCTATCAAGTGAAATAGAAAGTTGCACTCTCAGCATGTGCCAGGCACGTCCTCTCTGTTTAGATTTCCGATCTTATTCCTCACGTGCAAATCACTAAAAATGCCGTTACGCGATGCACCACACGCTGTTACCGTTGTCGACACGCGTGTACAATTACCTGTCCCATCAAACACCTTCCACTTTTCCATTGTCGCAAAACAATACCCAGTAAAAATCTAATAATTCTACACTCGATTTGTGCCAAGGGTGATGTCCATCCATTCTGCAATCTGCATAGAATCTAGACGGAAGATGATCGATTAGTCGAGGACTGACACACGCTGCGAATGAATAGACTTGCCTTGTCATCAGACCCGAATGAGTCGAAGGTCCGTCGTAAGGTCAGTGTACTTATGCCTACACCTTATACGTAGGTCACTGTAACATACTCCAGTATTTAGTATTGGACAGACCTATCCCCTCAATTTTCATAGTGGGGGGAATGCAGAGCAGGAGACGATGGAGGAAGAGGAAGAACAAGCTGAAGAGAAGGTGGTTCGACCAGGAGAGAAGGGGTTAGCGTATCGCAAAGCACAATACAGCATTAGTCAGGAGCAGAGGTAGAATCGCAATCAGTCCAACCGGGCCATCCCAGCAGCCGCCAATATCGTGCCGGTAGTGTCCAGTAGTGCACCAGTGACTACCACGTTCACATCTTGTGACAACCCTATTCACTCTTCAAGAATCACTATTTATTATCAAAGCATCTCTATTCACTACCTCATTGTTGTGAAATCAATCATTCTTCAGGAATCCCTATTCAATTTCAAAGAAAACCCTTCCCCATCGTCAAGAAACCAGTCTTCAATCCTTGATGAGATTCTAATTTGTCCTTGACAATATTATCATCAGGAACACCCAGTTCCTGATTCTATGAGAAGCTACAGCTGCAAGGCTTGAAATAAAGCACTGATTTTGACATCTTTACTGATTGTGCATTTTTAGTGACACCATTTGTTGAAGCTAATGCAGCTAGGTCTGAAATAAACTCTGCTTCCTTAACAACTGGTAATAATAAATCCTTTTAAGATCCACATTCCTTAAGGCTTAAGGAATTCTTGACATCTTCAACTGATTGAGAAGATCAAATTCATCAAATTCTTCATGAGAACCCAAAGCTCCAAACTCTAAAGAAAACCTTGAATTTCAAGCCAGATCCCCTAAGGAATTAGGGGAAGGAACTACCAATCGCAAAATCCAAACTGTATCAAAGTGGTTTGTTGATTTCTTGAAAGGACCCTACCAGCTCAATGAGCAGCACAACCACCCCCGGGGCTCTCCCGCCCTCGGGAGGTACCCTACCCTCTAAAGATATCTCTAAAGAAAAGGAAGTCTCCACCTGGAAAACAATGTCCCTAAAGCAAAAATGGAACTTCTTTACGAGCAACATCACCGTGGAACCGATGGTTGCTTGCTACATCATGCCTAGTGTTCTCGCATCCCTAGCAACACAGAATCTGAATCTCGAGAAGGCCTGCAGAGTAAATCTGGCTTACTCTGATGAAGTTTGCAGTGCACTTGCAGCCAGGAACACTTCGGGATTGGCTGAACAAGAAATGGCTGTTCAGCAATTAGTGGCTGGGATGCAGACATGGAAGACGGCTTTGCAAAGTGGATTGCCTACGATTCTAATCCTTTTTTTGGGAGCCTGGAGCGACAGGACTGGATTGAGGAAGCCATGTATGTTGCTTCCAATTGTTGGGGAGTTTCTGACGAGTATTAGCTTGATTGCGTGTACGTATTGGTTTTATGAGTTGCCAATGGAAGCTGCGGGTCTGTCGGAAGCCTTGTGGCCAGCTGTGACTGGTGGATGGTTTACAATGTTTATGGCGATATTCAGCTACATTGGAGACATCACCAGCTTGGAATCAAGAACACTGAGGATCGGTTTCGTGAATGTTTTTCTGTCTCTGGGAGTGCCGGTGGGGATGGCGTTGTCGGGGATTCTGTACATCAAGATAGGTTTCTATGGGGTATTTGCAATTTCCACGGTGTGCTATGTACTTAGCTTCGTTTATGGACTGGTTGTTATCAAAGAGGCACCAAGACCGGCTGTGGTGCAGAAGGACAAGAAGGATGAGAAGAAGAGGTCTGTCTGTGGCTCGACGCTACATTTCTTTTCGCTGAAGCATATAGCTGAGACCTTCAGAGTGGCTTTCAAGAAGGGAGAAAATAATAGGCAGAAAAGGGTCGCTGTGCTCATGATCATCGTCATGGTTATCGTAGGACCAATGTACGGTGAGTGAGGCAGTTGATCTTATTCTTATGGGAAAGAGTATCAATTTCATGGGCTTCACAGTAAAAAGTATCCATTCATTTATAAGATCTAATCGGCATTATAACACGAAGCGCGAAAAAGAACAATCGCGGGAGAATTAAATAATTGCATTTCAGTCCTTAAAGGATACTGAATAGTTGGATCAGTCAATTTTTTTGCATTGAAAATTAACAGCATGAAACCCAACTTTTTACTGTGATGTTGTGCTTACAATTAATTTCTTAAATCACTATGCATTTCTTTACAATAACATTAATATTTGCAAAGCAGACAATTTTTTTAGAAAATAGGAAACATCTAGGCGTCTATATCAATTTTTTTAAAATGCCATTCATTTTATCATATTTGGATCTAGAAAAATGTAAAGTAAATGAAGTCATTTTTATCAGCTGGAAAAGTTTCAGTCCTTAAGGGCATGCACCAAGGTAACGACGTGTCTCAATTATATTCTCCAAGTCCTTACTCCAATTTTGCACCTTTGACTTCTCCTGACAGTTCATTTGATTTTTTAATTTACGAACAAACTAGGGGAATATTATTTGGTCACGTGATCACCTCAGTAAATGCCCTGAATGGGTTAAATTAATTCAATTCAATTTAAAATTACAATAGAAAATGAAATTCTAATTTAATAGTTTGGTAATGAATTACTGCCCTGCTCAACTTAGGACACTATAGTGTTTTAATAATATATTATAGTATCCTAAGAGGGCAATAAATTTTTAATTGACCTACTATGTTACATAATGTACCATATACTACATTTTTTTTAATATCTCATATGCTGTCATTTTGTGTTTAATGTTCCACGCACTAAAATTTTCTTGTTATGATCAAAGAAAATTACTGAGTAAACTATTTTTGTTTAATGCAAAACATTATTTATTTAAAATCATCAAAATTTCATATCGGATATGTAATGTCCATAAAAACTTTTTGATTATTTGAAGCAGAAGTTTTAATTTAAAATGTTTTTAAAATAAAATATTTTCTATGAAGTTCTAGTCTAGATATAGAAAATTCTTGATACTGTAATTTTGTATGCGAAAAAACGTACTGTTAAGCCAAAATATTTAACAAAAAACAAAAAAAAAAGCAGGCAGTAATGAAAAGAAAGTATAAGAGACGTGTCTGATACTTAATGACATTTTAAGACACGACAAGTGCGGGAAGAGCGGATTCATTTTAACCAAAATAGGGTCGTTTCTTCCCCGCATACTCTGTCTTATTCTCTGGCCTTGACTCTGTACTCCACTTATTCGCTTGGATTCTAATGCTACCGGGAATACCAACTCGAACGAAATTAAACGTTGTTGCCTTCAGTTGTTACACGGTTCAACGATTTACCTCAGAATAATTTTTAAAAAATGCAGCTATACTTGATTTATCTCTATCACACTTGTATTTTTCAACATCAACAATTTAAATAAACTTTTGCTACTTTTACATATAAAATTGATTTCCTATAAAAGGGTTGAAACATCACTTTTTACAAGCTTTTTTCCCATATTCAATTATATTCTTGGACTTGATTTTTTTAAATTTAAATTTAAAAAACCTGTTATACCTTTAAGTGGAAGTTGTGTAAGAACGATTTTAAGTCCATTTAAAGTCTTAAAGAATTTCTCTACCATTCCAACAATGACTATATTCAGCAAAATTTTTATCAAATTTACTTCCTCTGAAAGTAAGATTCTTAATTCAGAGGCAAATAAAATTCTTTGCTAATTATGCCATTGTCTTATATATCACTTTCTCATTCAGATTCCTTTACTTTCGAACTCATTGTTATTTGTATTGTCCCTACCAGCAGGGCACAATTCTCAGGTTGAATGAAGAAAATCAAGGAATCCAAATTTCTATTAAATCAGCCAGATTTATAATATAAAATTTGTCCCCCAAAGTCCTAAAAGTACGTGTCCTCAATTTTGCAGGCCAACTTTCAATCCGGTTGATCAGCTGTTTTGTAACGAAATATTCAATTTATTCCCCCCGCCTCAATGACATAACAGCGTTCCTGTAGTCCCACTTTTTTCCCACTAATCAAAATACGGAAGTTACTATATTGCTGAAGATAAATAATAATAAAATGAAATAATAATTATCATAATTGAATTCGTTTCATCACTTTTGCAATCATGAGGTTAAGCTTTATCTTGCACAGGATATAAATCCTATTTTCTATAATTAACATTTTTTATATAGAGTAAATCTAGAATAGCCTTTGTTCAGTATTAAGTGACCAGGTAAAATTAATGCATGAGTACACGCATAATCCTTGAGTAAATATTACCATATTAGATAAGAGAAGATGGATATTTTTTTCTTTTTTGGAGGACTTTATAGATATCAAGGAACAAGTGTCTATACATTTACACCTAGAATTACTGGTTTAAATTTTGAGACTCTTATTTTGGTACTTTTTAAAAAACAAACTGAACTTTGCTTTTAATCTAATGCAATTCTCTACAAGCTATTAGCGAGTGTTTGACCTCAATTATCAAAAAATGTAAACTATTATGCTACTGTAATTCGTAAAAGGTTGTTTACAATAACAGATGACTCGATATTGCTTTGGACAAAACAGTAACTTAAGATTCATGTGTCGGTCCTTCAAAATGTTAATTAATTTCTGCCTCGCAGACTTGATATGAAATGTGCATGATGTTTTGACTGTGCAGTTATGACCCATCCTTAGAGAGGATGTGTATTTCAAGATAACCATTTAATATTTGAAACTTTTATACTGCTTTAAACTTTGGATTAAGGAATTAAATAAATTATACAAGATAGGAAGGAAATGTGCTCAAAACGAATTAATTACGCTAATCAGTCCTTGAGGATGGCACTACAAGAAAATTCCAAGATAAGAAAACTTCATTGATGAATTGCAATTTCCTATTTTTTAAACAGCTTTTCATTCTGTCAAACCTTGTCTGATTTTAATTATTCTTTACATTTACAGTTATCTGTATTCATTTGCCAGTTCATCGTTATGTTTCAAACAATTTTAAAATATTCATTTGTTAACATATTCATCAACACAGAAACTAAAATTCAATGACTATTGAAATTTTCTGCAAAATATGAAAAAAATGATTGTAACCAAAAACACATTGATTCATGTTCAAACGTTTTTTCAGCTATTTTTTTATTCCTGCTGAGTTTTGAGTGGTTTCGTAATGTAGTTGTCAAGTGTTTGCAATGTTTTGATACCCTGAGGATTTTTTGTGGATGAATTGAGAGAAGGGGGTAAAATTTAGTGAAATTAATGTGTCTTATTCGGAGAAAGTCACGAGAATGTGGATTGAGAATAGGATAGCCTATAATTCTCGGTACATGGTATATAAAGCACGTTATGATAGGATCGCATGAGGGGTGATCATAGACTGTGTCAGTGATGCGTACGTTTGTAAAATAACTGCTATGCACCGCCTGCATCTGCAGACATGCCGACTTGCACACGTACGTACGTTCATTATGCAAATTCTCTTTCCAACGACATTATCGGCAGTGCCGACCATGATGTAATTTAAGATCTTTGACCGCGAGCGATACTTACATGCCTCTGATGTGTAATATCTATACGCGCATGCATCCGTCAATATTTCACTTATACCCGGGCATATGAAAAAAGAAGACATGAAAATTACTATGTTTTTACCCTCCAGAGGTGCTTCATTGTTTTACAGTTACATCTCCGGTGCAAAAAATACACATAGAGAAATTTAGATTTCAAACCTATCAACTACTTGATAAGTAGGGCGGGCCGCAAAAAATGTTTAGTCTTTGAATCAGGATAGAAGATATTACAAAAATAGTGAAATTTCAATGTTTTCACTCACGTCTGAAATAATCAACTTTTTACAGTGTTCTTGGGCTCATTTTAAAGGTAATAAATTTCTATAGGATCGTAACGAAACTTCTTAGCATAATTGTTTAATTTTTTCCTCTCATGGTGCAAGAAACTAAACTAAATATTTTGAAATTTCCTTCTAGAATTTTATGTGTTATAAAAGGATTATTTTAAAAAAAATTTCGACTTGTTACCTCTTCTGTTTTCCACCAAAAACACCAATTTTCACGTAAAATGTTAACAAGCTTTTTTTCTTCATCATAAGTCCATAGAAAATCAAGTGTTAAAGAAATGAATAAATTGAAACCACACTGTTAAAAAAATGTATAGCAATTTTACTATAAATGTATTGGAAGTATAGTTTGCCTAAACGTAAATTAAATTTACAATACATGTTTTAGTAATTTTACTATACAGTTTAGCACCTTATATTCTCAGTGAATTATAGTTTCTCGTGAATTTGGTAAATCTTAAAAATATATTTAAAATTAAAAGATAGATTTGGAAACGTTTACTCGTGCATAAACCAACAATGAAGCCGGTTACACCACATGACATAAAATAAGGCAGCATAAATAAGCTAGCTTAAAGTAAGGGGGCATAAGAAAGTTACCGAAACTTACCATAAATTACCAAAGAATTACCGGAAATTTCCCAAATTTCTGGAAATTTCCTGTTATTTTTCGGTAATTTTTTGGTCATTTATGGTAAGTTTCGGTAACTTTCTTATGCTTCCTTACTTCAAGCTAGCTTATTTTATGTCATGTGGTGTAACCGGTTTCCATGAAGTATGACATATAAGAGAATGCGAAAATTTCTAATATGAAAAATGGCTTTTAGGTTAAATTTGTTATTCTTTTATTTTTTCAGTGATTCTTAAACTAATGCTGGTTTCTATCATTGGTCGATTTCTTATGAGGTTCCCAAAAAAAGTAAAGACGTATTTTTTTCAAAAATTTAATATTGACACGTGCTGCTGAGTTTCCCATACATGAGGAAAAAGACAAATGTTTGTAAATCTTTTTTAAAACGAGAAAATGTGTAATTAACTATAGGAACTAACTTATGTCAGCTGATGGAAACTCTTCAAGAAATATGAATCCATCATTAAACATTATTTAAACAATTAAAAAACAACTGAGATGAATACGTTGACTCTTTACGTTGATTCATTAACTTGTAGTATTGAGAAAGCACCATCAATTTACAATATTTGTAAAAAATAAATTATTTAAACACATAAAAATTGTTTAAACAATAACAAATTACTTAAAAAGTAAATAAAATAGTGGGTCTGTGAAAAAAATTATGAAAAAGTGATAATTAATGTCAATATTCCGTCAAACTTTAATTACCCTGCTATGGGGGTGGTTTTTGACCCACCGTAAAATGGTTTTAGGAGCGTTGAAGTGAAAAATTAATGACGAATTCATATTCCTTGAAGAATTTCCATCAGATGATATAAGTTAGTTCGTATGGTTAATTATAAATTTTCTTGTTTTAAAAAAGATTTAAAAATATTTGACTTTTTCTTCATGTTAATCTTATGGGAAACTTTAAGGACTCAACGGCACGTGTTAATATTACCTTTTTTAAAAAAAATACGTGTTCACTTTTTTTGGGAACCTGACAAGAAATCAATCAATGATGCCCACCAGTCCAACATTTGTTTTTGAAACATTCTGCTATACATGTATTGTAATTTCACTATACATTTATTGCAATATAAGATTCCTATACCATTATTGTAAATTTACTGCACTTTTGCACAGTAAAAGTGTAGTAAAATTACTAAAATTTTTAACAGTGCAGGAGAAAATAATCAAAATTAAATTTCTTTTTCATGTTAAACCAAGATGATTTTGCTTTATGAACGTGAAGCGGTAAAGTTTTTATGACGACTGAAATTAATTTTGCGTAAGAGCTGATAAAAAAAAAGTGGTGGTTTGTTTTACGAGTATGAGAAAGGACAAGAGGACAGCACTAATATTTTCGCATCACGTAGGAAATAATTTAATATTAATTACATGAGACAATCAGATGTGATGATAAGCAATGGGCGGAGCTTAACACGGAAACGGAAAATTGCCGATAAAGTTTCCGGAAACTGATTTGGATCAAGAGAATAAAACATGGGACAAAATTTGTCCCGAACAATTTTTACATACATGTCCCGACATTATGTAAGATTACTCGTGTTAGTTACACAACACATTCGTCTATCAGGGCTGCCATTTAATCGTTTCCGCTGAGCTCCGGTCTTTATCGAATTATGCTTTGTTCTTCTGTCGACCTTTTCAACTTCTGAGACAATTGGCAGGAGGTGACGAGTCTAAGAATTACTACCAACATCGTTTTGCACAATTAAGATGTCACGCTTATTATTACATATAAACAGAAAAAAACTTTGACAAGAAAATATACATGCCTAAAAAGGAGGATTGTAAAATTTGTAAGAATAAGAGGCTTGGGCTGTAAAAATAGTTTGCTAATTTTCTAGAAATATATGAATCTACTTTTATTGTCAGTGCAGGTACGTGTAATTTTCTTGAAATTTTTTGCAGTGCAATAAAGATAAGAATGTTTCACAAAGAGCATTTATTTTCAATAGAGTTGAAAATTGTTTTAAGTGACAGATAAACACATTGTTGCTGTTCTAGTTGCAACATATTGGCTAGGTATATTTAAAATCTACATTTTTGTTCAGAGTTATTTCGATCTCATTCCATCTAGGCCTTCACTTTCTTGCATCAAATTATGTCTATTATTATAGTCTGTTGAAGCATGAAGTGTATACAAAAAGGTAGATTTGGTTCTACTGAAATGCAGTCTCACCTTCATAAGACAAAATAAAGGAAAAATATATTTTAAAAAGACTTACATAATAACTTCGCTTTTGATTGACAATTAATTCGTCTAGAGAGAGAATTACTTCATTGGTTTAAATAACATCTTGCATATTACATAATGCCTTTCACTGCTTGATTTATTATTACTGAAATTACTTGCAGTATATGGTATATTTATTGTACAATAATATGACAGAAAGCCGATAATGATATATTCATTTATATATTTTTAAACCTGCTCTTTTGCAACTGATAGAAATTAATATATAAGATGGTAGTGTTGATCAGGGTTTAAATATTCAGTTGAAGATGTAAATAAAGTACACGGTGTTGATTACTGGTCAAAATGTAATATATTAATTGGAGCTGAGAGATCTCTCAGTAACAATCTTGACGTTTCGACTGTTCTTCGACAGTCATCTTCAGAAGATTTACATATACATATTTATTTATTTCTCTAACCATTTTTAATCTTCAGAAGATTTACATATACATGTTTATTTATGTCTCTAACAATTTTTAATTTTCTAACTCTAAGTAAGTCAGAACTAATTAACTGACTAAGAACTTTCTAATTGAGTCAAATCAGTTCATACTTTTTAAACACTATCTTATTTTATAATCGCAAACCAGGTAATAATAATTGAATGTCTTTGTTAACATTTTTCATATTTGTAATGATACCTTTGTTAGATTCACCGCAAAGGGTAACACAGGTTACCCTTTGTCCATTCTGTAAATTTTCTGAAGATGATTGTCGAAGAACAGTCGAAACGTCAAGATTGTCTCAGCTCCAATTATTATATTAGATTTTGACCAGTAATCAACACCGTCTACTTTACTTACATCTTCAACTGGATAGAAATTAATTGCTAAATATGTTTTGATTATAGGAAGTAATTAACTTCCAAGATAATTCTTATATAATCAAAATATGTATCTAAAAATCCCATTATGTTTGTTTATGTAGGTGAAATGGCAGTGATGTACCTTTTTATGAGGTATCGATTCAACTGGAACGAAGTGAAGTTCAGCATGTTTTCTACCTACAGTATGGTGACTAATCTCGTTGGTAAGTAAAAATCAAACTAAAGGTCAGATTTCTAAAATCATAGACCCTGTCGAAATAAGATTACCTTAAAGAAAATAAAAGAAAAAACATTGCTATGAGAACCTATGCAAACTTTATAATAATACAAATTACTTGACATATAATTCTTGACCAGAACGACAACAAAACTTTCGTATTTGCTTTTTCTCACCTGTTTTGTTTTTTCATCAAAATAAATAAAAGGATGAGTAAAAAATCTACTAATTGGCTAGTTACGCAAAGTCTTAATCGCCTCGTTGGTACACTGAGAAAAAAATACTTTTAAATTTATAGCATATGCTATTACTATCTGCCAAAAGCAGATGCTCTAGATTTCAAGTAATATGCTCTGGAATTTATAGCATCGCTGTTGAATCAAAATCTACTATTTTTGAATCAAAGTTTACCGATTTGAATCAACAGTGATACTGAAAATTCTATGGTATATTATTAAAAATCAATAGCATCTGCTTTTGGCAGATCGCAATAGCATATGCTATAGATTCAAAAGTATTTTTTTCTCAGTGTAGGTATTCCTTTCTAAAGCACCTATAACAATTGTTAGTAACGATCGTAAATTCTTTTTGCACGAGATTGATACATTCTCAATTCTGTATGCTTATCAAAGCCTCTGGCTATTAAGCGAATTATTTATGGCACATGAAATAATCTAGAGACGAAGTGAAGTTCCTGACAATTATTCGTTTTTTCTAAAGAACATAACATAAATTTGGATACTTATTTTCATATGAGTCTTTTTTTATTTGTGTTCGACGTTTTTTATTATACTTTGTATACCCTTTTCTCTTCTTTTCCTTATTATTATCTGCTCCAATACAAGTGAAATTTTGAAAAAAGAAACCAATATTAAACACGTAAATCAAAATTCTTGTAAAGAAAAAAATTGAAAAGCTTTTAAGGAATGAAGATTTAATCTTTAAATATAATGTAGAAAATAATAATGGAATCTTTGACGTCTGAACAAATATAAGAGACTGAATTTCTATAAGAAATGCGTGCAATTCTATTTTTCAGGTACTGCCATATCAGTAGGGGTCTTCAGTCACGTTTTGAAAATCGATGATGCAGTTGTGGGCATAATGAGCTGCATGAGCAAGATTCTTGCTAGTTTTGTTTATGCATTCGCGACCACGAACTCGATAATTTATCTTGGTTAGTTTTTATTCTCAAGAAGACTGATAAAAATAAGTGAAAAGTGATAATACTGCATTATTCCTATTTACTTATTTCAATTGTTGTATTTTAATGTATTCTATCTTCAATTCTAGCTCCTCTTGTTGAAATTGTAAATGGAACCTCATTCATTGCGATGCGATCAATAGTATCCAAATTAGTGCCAACAGATGAATTAGGTAAGCTTTGATAGGAATTAGATCACTACTATTTCTAGCTTCTTTAAGTCCTCTCTTCATAATGTTATCTAGAGTACTTTAGCACTGCAGCTCCAATATTTAAACACAAAATAAAATAAAAAATCGACATTAGAAAATAAGAGAATAAAGGAATTTTTTGAGTTCAATAACCATAACATGAAAACAAGACACGTTGAATATTTAAACTCAACAAATTGTCACTCAGACCCTCAGAGCTCAAAAATAGATCATTTAACAACATATCCGGCGGAAGTACCTAATAAAGTAAACATGCTCTTTGATATTTTATTCTATACCTTATTGTTCTGATTGCAGGAAACTAAAAATCATTCCCAGCAATCATATAAACAAAATGTTTCATATTATACAATTATTTACTTGCAAGACATAAATTCACTTTCCAATTGTAAACGGATTTACTAATAATGAGGCTAATATTGCAATTTTTTAAATAATTCAATGTGGTAGCTTTAAAAATGATAGATTTATATTGTATAACGAGGCCCCTTGAAGTTAACTGGGTGTTTGATAGCGAGTAACTCGACACCAAATCTGTCCCTTCCTTTTTGCACCAAGTTTCAACAAGCTGTACTATTTAATGTGAACATAATAATGCATGGAATAAGAAGGGAAAGAAGAGTTCATGGAAGGTTAATAGCTGCGTTTTATAATAAGAGTTGTGTGCTCTAATTGTAGGTAAAGTTAACTCCTTATTTGGAGTATGTGAGTCTCTCATGCCCCTCGTCTATGGACCTATGTACAGTTTCGTCTATCGAGCAACAATGGACACGTTTCCGGGGGCCTTCTTCATACTTGGTGGTGTTCTCACTTCACCTGCCGTTTTCGCCTTCTTGTAAGTCTTTTATTGTACTTTTAGTTTTTATTAATACCCCGATTGCAAAGATACAAAAACATTGAAAAAAGCTTCTAATAATGATTAGATTCTTAAAGGAAATGCCCTTTTTTTTATAGTAAACACTAAAGTCCATTGCAAAAACGATTTTTTTAATTCAAACAAATTTCTCAGTGTTTTTTTTTTCTTTCAAAAAAGAGTAATCTTTTTCCAGTATGTATTTTCGACCTTCTGATGGCAGCTGATGATTAAAAGTAAAAAGTGTACCGTTAGAGTTGCATAATCCTACTTATCTTCTTCAGAGGAAAAATTAAACAAATGTCAACAATATGATCAGAGGCACTAAAACTTAATGATAATGAACTATGTTTACGAAAGAGTATAGAGGACATTTATGCTTGGATGGTTTAAGGATTCAAAGCCTCATTTATAGAAATATAATAAACCTGTATATTTTTTGTCGATTGGATAAAAGGAAATGCTGATCATTAACCTTCGACTTTATGCGCTTCTTATAATTGCAATTGCAATTTCCTTTTATATCTTTCCATTGTAATTTCTTTTTGCTCACTATGAGAGAACGTGTAATTATGTAAATGTACAATTCCAATAAGTCGCTTCGATAATTATTTTATTTCATATGGCATATTTGTAATCACACTTTTATCTTATTTTTTCAGATGGCTCTATAAAGAGCATAGGCAAGACAGGATAAGACTGGAAAAGAAGGAAGCAGCAGAGAAAGTGGATAAAGGAGACAGCAATCTGGAAAATAATTTATCCATGACGAAAATTACAACCGAAATTGAGAAAACGGGCATTGAAAACGTGGCATTTGAATCTGAAAAGCTGTGACTTCATTTTAAATTCTGTCTTTTACGTAACGATGACCGAATGGACGATAAACACGGAAAGGAGCGCTTTTCGTAATAATGTCCTGTTCGCTAGAATGAATTGCGAAGGTCATCATCATCGGATCTGAATTCCATTCAAGGGAGGGGGGTTTCGGAAATTCAAAAGAATACAGAATCCAAGCCCTCGTATTTAATTTCCATACGAGATCCTTCCGGATAAAAGATAATTGGTAAAATTATCGTTGAGGAATACAAAGTTGAGGAAGAATATATCGATCCAAAATGCGAAGGATTGATAGAATATTTTTAAGAATATCGTATATTTTTTACTGAGATGATAATTTTTAAAAGTCTCAACTGATTGCTGATTTCAATGTAGCGCATGAGGTCGCACAAAATTAGGCGATAAATGTAATACCGTTATATTGCATGCAACTTTTCAATAAGCAATTTCGAATTTTAACGAAATTATCAATTTTACGCAACGAAATGAATATCCAATTCCTTTTTTTATTCGAGAACAACTCTAATGAAAAACGATAAAGTTTTATCTAAAAAATAAGGACGGAATACTCGATTCGAGTTACGAGATTTGCGGATTATCCGATTACGGATTTGCAAATTATGTAAATGTGAAGGTAATTGCATGGAGAATTGGGGAGAAAAAGTTGTGCGCCTGTGCAGGTTACATATATCGTAAAATTTACGACTCTGCTTTGGTCCAGTTAGAGAATTTGCAAGATTTTATCACGATTTTTTATATTGTGATTATTTAACGTTAAATGTAATATTATTGAGATGATTTACATCTCGAATATGTATAGTTTACAATACTTTATACTAAGTGTTTAAAAGAACATTTAAACAGTTTTTATTAAAGTGCATTTAAAATTTTAAATTTTATTAGAAATTATATAATAAAGGAAGAAAATAAAAGAATAAAAATGTATAATTTGATGAATTAATTACGTTAATTTCATAAAAGATATTGAATCTCAGTGAACAACTAAATCATAAAAGTAAGAAATGTATCATTGACTTTTTATGTATTTAGTTTTGAATCTTACTGCATAAATCTCTAGCTAACTTTATTTAAAAATTACTTTTGAACTGTAAATATTTGACAACACACTAAATCCAAAAGTATCAAAACATTAAAACAATTGACAATTACATAACCACTACATAGATATGTTGATGTAGTACACTCGAATCTCGCTATACCGAAGGGTTCGTGAACCAAAAATCTCGCTATAACGACAGCAACAGAAGACAATCGATAGACACTTCCCGTACAATTTGCTCGTTGTAGCACGAGACCGTAGGCTCGCTGTAGCAAGCGCTCGTTATATCGAAGGTCGTTATAGCGAGATTTGAGTGTATTAATGTAGTTTTCAATTGTTTGTAACATTTTGATCCAACTTCGGGTCAAAAATGATACTTTTGGATTTAGTGTAAATAATCCCTATGTACACGCAATATGAACATAGTGTCCTACTTTCAGAAATCGAGTGATAATAATTGGTAGAATTATTCACAGCAGACGTGAAAACAAGAAGACTGGCTTCTTGATAATACTCAATTCTGTTCAATAAAAAAAGATATTGTACATTTTCATTGAAGCCTATGAAAAATTCCAAAAAAGAAACGACTAAGATTTTACAAATTGTATATTCTTGAAGAAAATGATCTAATTTGTTATAAAAATTGAAAGAGAGTTTTTAATATAGTGTAAGGCAAGTACTTAAGTTACCGATGAGTAATATGAGAATGACCTCTAGGTCAGAGATTGCAGTATTAGAGTATGACTCTTTCGTCGATTCTGTATAATAATTTGTAAAACAAAAGACGTTAGAATCACATATTTATAGATTGTAACTATATCATAAATGACAGAGAGTGTATAAATTATTAAAGTTAAATGTGATATAGCGTTAGAATTACTTCGACAGTTTAGTTTTAGCCTTTTCCAGTATCAATAAAAGTTTAATATGTACGATGTACGTGACAGTTATAACCTTTCCTATCTAATATTAAGTTACAAATTTAAGAATTCAATAAAATTAATGTTTTAAATTCAAAATATTACCAGAAAATAAAAAAAACGTACCATATTTTTTAAATCCTGGATACACATTACATACACACACTAATCCTCAAAACCGTTTATTTCGCGATTGCATGTTGCAAACTCAAAATAACCTTGATCAAAATGTACAAGATAATTTTAATCGTATCAAAATCTAGTCGGTAGTCAACGCAAAATTATAAACGTACAAGATTTTGGATACCCTAACCAAATGATGTTAATAATAACAATAATTCCATGTTACAAAAACATGATTTTGCAACATATTTCTGTGCTGGCTTAATTATTTAAAAAATCGATTTTGCACCACATTGCTGTGATGACTTAATTTGAATAAAGCTGAAAATGAACAAAACATAAAATTTGAACAATTTAAAATTGTAAAAAAGCAAAATAACAAATCAGCATAGTGACAAAGTGGGAGAAGATTAAATGAGCATCAATTTTTTACATGCTAAAAGAAAGATGCTCATTTAAAATAGTTGCCCTCTTCTTCAAACTGGAAAAAAATAATTTAAAAACTATTTTTTTCAGAGGCCTCTTCGGCAAATAGCCATCTTCTTTCTTGCCTAATACCGAACCGATTTTCGTGCTTGGGTTTCTCTATTATTTTGACTCGAGTACTACTTTTTACGACGGTTCGCACTAGAAATAATTTAGTAAACTGATAAAATTATCAGGCAAACATTAAGTCACAAAGGATAGTTTACCCACTGTTCAATGAACATCTGATAATAATATCAATATAATCCAGGATAAAATATCGTACACACTCAAAAAATATTTTATCCTGGTCTTACCTAAATTAAAAATTCTAAACATTCACAATTCACTGCCAAACTATATTTAAAAAATGGCAAAAATCTTTCTCACCAACACTCTCACTCCACGGTTCACACATTCTATCCAGGTGCAAAAATCCTACACTAGGGATTACGTTCCGGGACACATCCGTCACCCTGGACTTAGTAGCTATTTTTTAAATAGCTTCTAATTCACTCAAATTCAAAAATTCTAACGAGCTATTCACGATCGTCATATATAGATCACATTAACCTGAAGACATCCTATAATGCTAAGATTAATTAAAGTTTCTCTAAACGATATAGTAATTATAAATATTAAACAGTTAAAAAAATTACCTAATACAAAATAATTAAACTGATTGTAAAGGTTTTGAATTTTAAATATTGAAGTTTAATCAAATGTTTACTTGCAACGTAATGCCAATATTTACCACAACTTAAAAAGATAGTTTTATTGCAAATCGAGGGGCTAATCACTTCTCTAAATTCATTGAATTTTGAAACGAGAGAAACCATAATCATGGCAATGAAAACCTGGTTAAACATGCTTAATGTTAGAAAAAATGATGACATTATGGTAACCAGAAATGTGAGTCCAAGTCATCAGTCAATACAATAAGGATTTGCCAATTCACATGCAATCATTACTTACCACTCTATTGATACACAAACATTAATTACCATTCTACTAATGTATAAAAAATGTCTGTATAGAAGAATTTGAAGAATGGCGTGCCAAAACCTTCTGTTGCAAGCCCTACTTGAAAAGAACTAAAATTACATTATTACGTCCACAGACGATACTTATACTTAAAAGAAAATTGAAAAGCACTTTATAAAAGGAAATTAAAATTAATTCAAGAGAATTTGAAAATTTATATAAATCACCTGAAATCAGTAGTGGTTGACCCATCGTTAGAAATTCTATTAATTTAAAATGAAAAATCTTCAAAATAAGATGAATAAATTAGGAAAAAAAATTTTAATCAAAGGAAAATCTCTGGTAAAAATTATTGTTTTCATCATGAATATTTTTTTCTTTTGATTTGTTAAGCCGCGAAATCTTTTCTTGGTCTATTCTATAAAACTCATTAGAATCAGAATAAATTATTTATATTGATTGAAAATTGATTATAAATTTCCAGTTAAACTTAACGTTTAATTTATTAATTTTTTAAATTACAAGCAATAATAAAAAAGAACCAAGAAAAGCCTATGATGACCTAAGCTAAGAAATGATCTCCCACTCACTGCTGTAGGAATAAAAATTCCACCAGTGGTCACTATGTGATTTGCAAGCAATAAATTACAACTTGCCTCCGTGTCGATTCGGACCATTCGTCCTGCGACATGATGGAGTTACTCACTGTCGCGGATTCCCTCGTCGGAACGATGGCAGCATAGCCCTGCATAGCCTCTTCTGGACCAGTTCTTACTTCCTGTCCTTCAGTCCTGCAAAAATTAATAGATTTTATTAGATTTTCAAAGATTAATAAGAATTTCATTGCACACCCCTAAATAATATTAAGGGAAAATTTTTTTTGTTAAAGAATGTGTATTTTATTATTTAAAGAATAAAATAGTTCAGTGCCAGTAGCATTTAAACAAGAAATTCAAACAAGTACTGGTATTTGAATTTGAATACAACACCTGAAATCTGAGTGAAATCTGCTCAAGAAGAAGAAGATACTACAGTTTCCAACCGTAACATCACAAAATCTCCGCCAGATTCTATTCCTATTTCTGAGAAGCAACTTAAGAGGCGCCTAAAGTAAAGTCCAAGGAGGAAACTTTCTATTTTACCGACGCCTTTGCATTTCAGTACTGGCGTAGGCGTGAGAGGGAGTTTTAGATTCTGAGAACAGGTGTAAATCCGTGGTGTACGCTTTCAAGCCAATAGGAGCCCAGCAAATGTCACGTCACTATCATTGGAATGAGTGGTGCGATGCGACGGAATTCGGATCGATTGAACTTTGCACAAGTAGCCGCACGGAAACCACGCTGCTTTTTGGTTCAGATAAGGCGACAGTCGTTGCCCGTTCGGTGCTTGATGATTACACCTAATCGGCTTACCAGCCCTCATTTCATTCGGTCATAGACAATAGACTTTGAACAGTACTGTTCAGTTAAACCCCGAGTGTGCCGAGTGCCTAGAAAGTGAGAAACTGAAACTTTGTTACTCAACAGTAGTGGCATCCTGCGCCAGGAGACGCTCAATCAAGGTAAAAAGAAACCGCAAGCGGCATAATAGTTCTTAAGGTCATGCGACCACATGCAAATTATTAGTTACTCCGGAAATGCATTCAATCTCTGGAGAACTAGTAAACAATAAGGTTCTGCTCCAATTGCAAGAAGCACGCCGTTTTTGCATTTTGGAGTCAGTTGAAAACTATTTGCAATTTCATGACTTAAAAAGTCACTATTGTTTATTTATAACTGTAATCCAAGTATTCACATTGCAATAATATCACTATTACGAAAAAAATCCTCATAAAAATAGGAATAATCGTAAAAAGTGAATAATTTAAATACCCCATAACACGAATATGTTTTTCGTAACGAAAATGTTTAATGAAAAAGAAATTCACCAAATGGCAAAAGAAGTAGAGACATTTCTTTCATATTACATAATGTTCTTTAAATAAAATTGCCTTGCTCAAAACTAAAATTGTTTACTTCAATGACGAGATGGAAACTTCAGGAACTGAGAATTATTTCTCTCCTAAGTTAAACTAATTTCATCTTGATTGCGATTAATTCTGCAATAGAAGAGCTAAAGTTTCAAAAATGAAACATTTCTCAACATTGTTCTTTTTTTCATTTATTTTGTAAGAAAGAATGTAACTGTCAATGAGTTTTCCTGACATTGATCTGAGATTCTGAGCTATAACTGGGGTCATGCAATTGCCAAGCAGTTGAGGGTTTTGTTTACATCTGCTCGTGTCCGCGTGAAAACAAAGTTGTGACAACTGCAACAGACGCAAATATATTAGTGATTACCACGTGACTTTAATAAGGAATTGACAATTTTAAAAGAAGGCCAAAAATATCGTTGTGTAAACAATAATATTTACTAAAGATTTTCTTCTCGTCCTTCTATTAATTTCAATTAACTTTTTTATTTCAATTAATAGGGTTTCAATATTTCAGTAACTTTAACAATTTACTCATTCAGTTCCTTGTTTCTTATATTTTTTTAAAATCATGTTTGCAAAATGATTTCAACATTATTACCAATGACAAAATGATATGCAAGCGAATAGATCAGTGATTCATATGAAATGTGATTTTAAGGCTATTAAAATATATTGAATTAAATTTTAAAGCTATTTAAATATATTGAAATTAAATTTTGAGAATTTTTAAATACATTAATACTGCAATTTAGTTAAAAAATTGTATTCCTTGTCAGAAAATGATTTATTCAATTCACATGCAAAAACTTTCAAATATACTTATAATCTTCTGTCCTTTGGTGCGATTGTCCACGTGACGTAAATTGAGCCCAGTTCTACATAATTTTGCTGATAATAAATTCCTCCTTTAGTCACACTCGCTAAATCAAGATGGTTGGACATCAAAGGAATCTTAGAAATTGTAAAGAAAAAGAAAAACTAAACCAATTGACTAGCTACTCACTACTCCGAAACGAATCTATTTTAGGTCATTTCTATTCTTTCTTTTTTTTATTTCTTATTATTTCTATTTATTTCTTTTGTTCTCTAAAAATTTTTTTACCGAACTTGAACTACTTTATTACAATTTTTATTTTAATATTCTCATTGATTTACTGTTCAAGCGAAAGAAAAAAAAAGAAAATTATGTGATAATATTTCTGATAAGATAATTACTTCACTTTAAAACGAATAAAATTCTTTACTGTTCTAAGAACTAATTTCAATACTATTAAATTTAAATATTAGTATTGCTGCGTCCCAATTCCAAGTTTCATAAATATAAAACGTTAACGGAAATCTTATTTTCTGAATATTAAAAAAATGTGTAACTGGCTGTGCTGTTTATGGAATTGAATTCCAACATCGGATTGCACTTTTTTTCTGTGTGATAATTTGTCATTTAAAATTGATAAGAGAGATGTCTTCATTGTATATTTATCCTCTTATATTTTAAAAAATTCAAATTTTATTACTGATATGCAAAATGACTTAGGGTCGGGTCGGGTTATCCATCGGGCCGGGAAGAATTTTCGGGTCGGGTTTTCGGGATTTCGGGCTGGGTTGCGAACCCAAAATCCGACCCGTCAGGTTTTTAAGAATTTTGCACATTACTAAATTGTATCAAAATTTTCGAAAAAACATTGTTTTAGAATCTAAATAATAAAGTTCAAGTTTTCATATCTAGTTTGAATGCAAACGTATAAAAAAATCTTGCAATTCGATTAGAGTTCAGAAAACTAATACAAAAAAGTTATACATATATTATTATTTGAAACATTTCTCTAATCCCTTAAACCTTGTTTAGTTGATTTGATAAATCATACGAAAATAAATTATTTGTTGAATTAATAACTTATGTCTTGGACAAAAAATAAAATAGAATAGTAATATTATTTATAACATATCTAATATGAATACAAATAAGATTTATTATAAATAATATTTTTACTAAATTTAATGTCAAAGTTTAGCATTGTTTTTGTACTATTTCACAGTCGAATGCTTTATTACAGAAAAAAGGATTTATGTGTCTGATAAGCGACCCTTTTTCAGATTCTTTATTGGTGAAATTGATTCTGAAATTTGCGTAAATCGTTCTTTGACCTATAATCAGAAATTGACCTTTAGAGTACCACCACCCACGATTCAAAGTTTGTGAGCAATTAAAGAAAGCTTATTTATTATCTTAACTCTTAATATTTTTTGCATGATAGTTACTTTCATTAGTCACTGCATGTGGTGTCTCTCGAACGATCTAAAAATATGATACAATTTCAAATATGACAATGAAAATTTTATAAGACCTTAATCTTTATCTACCAAAAGCAATAAAAGACATTTTTAGCATCCAAATAATAATTCCCGCTTAACTCATGAATCGATGGCCAAAATAAAAATTTTTTATTGTTAAAAGCTTCTTCACGACATTTTAATAAATTTATCTGACAGAAAATTATGTAATTGATTATTATTGAGTCATTCATTCAGATCATTAAGATATAGTTTAAGTGTCTGACAAATAAGATCGGGAGCCTAATTGTCGTATTGATAAACAAGTACAGAAATTTTAAATTGGAGATTTTATCGATTTAAAAAAAGGTCAATAAATATCCGACATAAAAACATCTGTTTTTTCAAATTCTAATTTAAAATTTGGAACTTCTATTCGTAATTGACAAAATAATTCAAAAATTATTGCAGTGGAGAAAAAACAGTTACTATTTCAATAAAATTGGACTCGAGATTTTAGAAAATGGGACATTGAGATAAATGAGCGTTGAGCAAAGACATAAACTGATATCTTCTGAAATCACAATCCAACTTTTGACGTGGTTTCATTCCTGCTTTTCACGGAAGTTTTCATTACCATAATTGCAAATCAAATTGAGCTTGGCTGACGCAAAGGCTAAGAACAGGTCCACTTTTGATATTTTAGAAATTCTTTTTCAAAATAAACAAGAATACACTTTTTTGAAATAAAAATAAACTTGTTAAATTAAACATTTCGTGTCTCGAGACAAGGATATAGAAATCAACGTTTTTGCAATTGTCTGGCTCAATGAACTCGATTCTATAATTATTATGCAACCCTGATCAAAAAATAACACGTGGTACAGCAATTTTCTTTTATGAGTCTAATAAACGTTTTGCTTACTATGAAAAATTATGAAAAAGTCATTTTCTACTAAATAAGGTTTTGCAATCAGAAAAAAACTTAATAGAAAAGATTCGATAATAATTTATAACTTTTTTGTATTAGTTTTCTCAATTCTAATTGAATTGCAAGATTGTTTTATACTTTTATATTTAGAATAGATATAAAAATTTGAATTTTATTATTTATTAATTTTATTATTTCTAAAAAAATACGTTCTCGATAATTTTGATAAAATTTAAATTGTTCTTTTTTAAATATAAGAGTATAAACATTTTACCGCTATAAATAAAGCGTTTGACTTTTAAGATCCCACGTCCAACTTTTCTTATGTTACTCATCGTCCAGCTTTCGTGCATAACATAAAACCTTTGACCTGAATCACTAATGCAGAGACTTGTTTTCAAGTTCTTTTAAAACATTAAATCCATATCATTTCCCAAAAATCTAATCAACCAACAAAAAAATATTTAACCATTTTAATAAAACAATTTTGTAATATAAATTACAATTTTTAATTTACCAAAGAATCTTAGAATTCATAGAATCCATTAATCACAAAATTGCAAAACAACCTTATTTTTTGTCCAGCTATTAATAACTAGAAACCTCTAGCTATTCTACTTTCTTGTCTCATGAAAATACATTAACATTAATTTTCTTCTTAGTGTTAATTACCAATCTCGTGAACAAAAATGTTTAACATATTTAGGTAGTAGAAATGTTCGAACAAATATTTTACTGGGAACTGAAAAAAACTGTTGAACGAAATTAATAGATCAGTTGAAATATTATTGAATCAAATATTCTGCTTATAAAAATCAGATCAGTTAATTGACTTTACTTAATATTTTCATTGAAAATGTATTCTGAAAATTACATGTATCATAAGTTCATTGAAAAAAGGACTTTAGTATGTGAGAATTCAGGTATTTTTTTAGTTACTTTCTCTTAAGTCTAATCTGATAAATTAATTACGAGTATATTTTTTTACATTGAAAAACGTTAAACAAGTTTTACAGCTTCTTGGTCTACTTTTAAGTCATTTATAGTTGCAATAGTGTATAAACTATACTTGAGAGTAAAATTGGACTTGAAGTGATTGAAGCGAGCATTTGACACGAGATCATTATTGTTAACCAAATTGAATAATTGAAAGGTATGACATTCAAGATTAATCATATCATAAAGGTGTTCCAATCACTTCTCAAGTGAGAATAAAGAGCAATTTTTAAAATCATTGTCATTAATTAAAAACATAATTTTGTGCTTCTCAATCGTTATACAACTATTTTTTATGAATTATGAGTATTGCAATTTATTTACACCTGCTAAAAAATATTTTAAAAATATTTTCAATGTAATTTGGTCACTCATGCAAGAATTTTTTTATATAATAATTCTAAAGTCCAGTTGCATGCAGAATATCTACATCCTTGAGGAAAAAATTTCTGACATGTAATTCTTATTACAATGGGTTAGAGGTTACACATTTCACAAGACGTGACTGGAAATCACTAACTAATTTAAACCCTGGTAACATTACATAATTCAAAAGAAACTGAAAATCTCACTGGCCTACTTCATTCAAATAAATGAGATTTTTTTACCCAAATTCATGTTATTTTTTGTTTTCTGTACTCATACTATTTTGTATTAATAAAAGAAAATGATAAAATTTCATTTAATACCGATTTTAATTGTTTAAGGACATATTCATTGTTTAAAATGCTATTTTAAAATTATTTAAAAAATAGTTTTTACCTTCTTTATCATGCAAGAAGGTATTTAGTGTTATCTAAGAAATAGCAAAGCAAATAAATTATAATGATGCGGAATAAATAAAGAGGGAAAAGACGTGCATGGATAGAATTTATCTGTCTTTTCATTTAATTATACTGCGACCATGACCCAGACGTAATACAGTAATGTGTGATTAATTAGAAAGAGAATCTGTTACGCACAAACACCTTAACTATTCATAATGTTAGAAAAATGTAACAAACTTTTTTGTAAAAGCAATGTGCAATTTAAGATAACTTGAGCAATTCAGTAACTGGTTAATAATTTCTGCAGAATTTAGGAGGATAATTTTTTTGATTGTAGACTTTTTTATTATTACTGAATTTAATATAAAAAAATTATCAGATAATTAAATAAACAGAATTCCCAAATTCATTTTTTTAACATGCTCAATAAATATTTCGAGTCCAAAAAATATTTACGTATACCTTCAATGACATTTATTTAAAGAATTTTCACGTCACAAGTAACCTTGTGACGCAAACTACAATTTTAAAAAGATTTTTCATCTGAGAAATAAAAAAAGAGAAAACATTTCGAAAACAGTCAGACTTTTTAAACACCCTTACAGAAATATTTTACTTGTCAAATTGAAAATGTTCATTCCTCTACACTTGTATATAAAATACAATAGAATAATATAAAAATGGAAAGGAGAAGAGTTAAAAAATACCTTGTAATTTCTTTTTTTTGGGGGGGAATCGATTTTGAGAATGATATAAATTAAAATAAATATAAATTAATGCTTTCTTTTTTGAAATACTGTTGATTTAATCCAAAATTTTAAAGATCGATTATTATTAATTAATATTAATGTAAAGAATTAATATTTTAAACTTTTAAATAAAAAATATTCTTGAAGTTTTGAACATTCAAATGAACGAAATTTTTTTTACTAATTCAAATTTATTTTGAAATATTGTTTAAATTACAAATAAAAAAAAGGATCATGAGCTTTTTTATCATTACATTAGTTTCTTTGCAAATAAACCAATATTTTAGAACAAATTCAAGTTTAAAATGAAATCAATTAAAAATTTCGTTCATCTGAACGTTCAGAACTTCGGGTACATAATAAAAAAGACCTTGTTTAATATTTTTATCTGATATAGCTTATAAGTTATAAGCAATAATCTCACCACTCAAGATTCGACAATGATCCTTGATTGATTAAAAGACATCTAAGACTATATATGTAGATATCAATATCTACAAGCACTAAAGCCAGGGAGGAAGTTTAAGTTAATTTCGTTCAATTGCAAACAATTGTATCTAATTAATTGACATTCGAATATTTATTGGCCAGACTACTATAGAGTTTTTTTCCCAACGATGGTGTTAAGATCATCGTTAATTATTAACGATGGTGTAAACTCAATTCAATTAATATAATTTTTTAATAGAAATTTCAATCTTAACAATAACTTTTTAATAAAAAATTACCATTTTTGATTGCAGATTATAGGCATGGTGCCAAAATGGACGTTTGCAATCCTCGGATTTTTATTTTACGTCTCAGGCGTGGAAAGAGATGAAGTTGAATCAGTCCTAAAATGGACTGAATTAGAATATGAAGATTCTTGTGGTAAAGTTGCTAATATTACGTGGGAATTCTTAAAAAATCCTACGAATCAGACTCTTCAAATTTGGGTAAAACTGGTTTTTTGAAACTTTAGAGTTATTCTAAATTGTCTAGATATTTCAATTTATTATATATTTTAATTTATTTGATATCCAAAGTAACTAAATACGTAAATTGAATAGCCAATCCAAATTGATTAAAATTAATCTGAAATAATAAATTATTTCTTGCAATTTTAGGAAGCTGCACAAATGGAATACAACTTTAAAAAGCAAAATGAGAGAAACATCACAAATGAATCTCTCAAAGGAACAAACCTTTCTCCTTTTGTACCAAGAATAAAACTTCTACAAAACCCAGGAGATGCTTTGTTAAACGACGAAGATTGGGGAAATGTGAGTATTATAATGATTGATTCTTAATTGATTGCATTTAATTGATAATTAAAATAAAGTACTTTAATTTTAGCTCACTCATTTTTCTGGTACTGCAGAGTTGATGAGAAACTGTCCAGAAAAATCAAGGAATTTATCTCCAGAAGGTCTGTATTAATTACATTTTCATTTGAAAATAAATTTCATTGAAAAGTGCTTTTTAAAAATTAACTAAACCAAATCAATAATTAAAAATCTTATATTTATTTCAGCTGTGGAGAAGTTTTTATCTTACAGTGGAGAAGCAAAGGAAAAATTTAGTGTCTGGTCTAGTTGGCACAATCAATTGGCACCTTTGCAATTAAATTTTTCGAAAATTCTACCCCTTGTCAACGAAGCTGCGAAAATAAATGGTTGGTAAATACTATTGCTTTATTTCGTATTTTATTAATATTTACTAATTAATTAATAATAATATTTATTTATTATTTAGGAGAGAAAGATGCTCGTAGTTACTGGGAAATGTTATCCGAATATCCAGACGGTTATGAAAATTTAAAATCTCAATGGGAAGAAATTTCTGCTTTACACAAGAAGCTCGTAAATTTCGTTGCAGTTCGCTTGGCTGCGAAATATAAAATTCCATTAAATAATACTGTTCCAGTACATTTATTAGGTAAGTTTATAACATGGAAAAATGGTTGCATCCAAAGAAACATTTCTCTGAACAAAAATAAGATCAAAATAAAATTGTTTAAGTCCAGAATAAAATAAAACTAAACTAATTTCTCAAAATTGCTTTGTTAACAGGTTCTTTACAGGGTAAAGAGTGGACCAACCTAGCAACTGATGTGATTCCACACACTGACAGAATTTTTAAAATAAAGGAAAGCATGTGGGAAAAGGTACGTTTTTCCCAGAAATGATTTTTCAATCTCATTTCAGATTGAGATAAAAATTTTAAAAAATCGTTATCTTACAGAATTTATTAGGAAAGACTTTGTACGAAGCAGCATCAAATTTGGGTATAACAATGTTGAAAATGGCTCCGGAAGCTGAGTTTTGGGAAAAGAGTGAATTTAACAAAACGTGCCCATCACGACTCGTTAACTTTTGTAGAGATGGGAAAATGAGGTTGGTAACTTGTTTTGCAGTTTAACAAAATTTCATTAATGTTATGAAGAAATTTAAGTAATTTTTTTCTTTAAATCTTGCAGGGTTTTTTCGTGTTATGAAGCTTCCCTCTCTAACTATATATCAGCCCATAAAAACGTAGGCAGAGTTGTGTTCAACCAATTGGCATCAAGATCAGGCAATCCAATTTTCGAGATTTCCAATCGATACTCTGGTACGAATTTAAATAATTGCCTATCTATATCTACATTAATTTTATTATTAACATTCAAAATTCCACTTTATTGGGCACTCATGAGTGAATTTTTAATCAGTTTTGGAGGAAAGCTTTGCTGAGTACTTTGGTTTAATGTCCATGAGTCCTGCATGGTTGCAATCAGTTGGACTGGTAAAAAAGGAGAATTGGGAATCAGATGATGATTTGACAGAAGAATTTAAATTAGTATCAATAATGATTACTGCCTTGGATATTTTGCCTCGACTGGCGTATTATATTTCTGCTGATATGTGGAGATTCGAAGCTATGGAGAAAAATATTACTGATCCGAAAGAATTGGCTTCTGCCTGGTGGAAACACAGGTACCTTTTATAATTTATATAATTCTCCAAAAAACACTTGTTAAATGTAAATAGTTTAAGTGTTTTCTAACGCTAGTGCTAGTGTTAATGCTATGATTTTCTAATGCAATTAATAATAAAATTATGTTTCTAATTTCGTAAGACTGGAATACGAGGCTGTTGCAACCAACTCCGAAGAAATCCCATCATTTTTATATGATGAAGTTATTACCAATAATAGGCCCTATCTTTCGTAAGTCCCTTTGATCAAAAAAATTCTATTCGAGTATTTTTAACTTTATCTCCATTCAAAAAATCAGTTCTAAATAATATCTATCTTTGTTCTTTTTTACAGAAAATTCGTTGGAACTATTCTTGCTTTCCAGTTATATGAACAGTTCACTTTAAGCCTGGAATTAAAATTCAGTCCCATCACATTCAACCACGTTTTTGCGTAAGTTATCATTATTAATTTAGCTATAATTTTAATTAAATCAAAACCATAACAACCCCAGTATAAAATAGTATCCGTAAAATAAATATATTTACAGAAAAATCGCTTTGAACTCCAGTCTGGACAACTGGATGGAACTAATAAAGAAACTCACCGACAATGAGATTGATGAAATCTCTTCGTATTCTCTAACATCATTCTTTTCATTCTTGGAAAATTATCTGAATGAAAAAGAAAAACCGGAGGTCCCAATACCCATAGAGAGGCAAACTGAATTTGAAAGACAAGAGGCGATATATCGTCAAAAATCTCTAATTCCGACAACTACTACAACGACAACAACCACTACTACGACAACTACAACTCAGAGGCCAATCACCAAAAGAAAAAACAAACTTGTATCAGTGGAATCTTCTAAAACAATAGAAGTCCTTCCCACTGAGTCTGCAAAAGCAAAAATCTATAACTTAGAAATTCCTCAAACAGAAACTAACAAAGAAACCGAACCAAAGCCTACAAATAAGGCAGTTTATGCAGTAGGGTCCGTTCTTGTGGCGACGGTATTAGTCTGCATTATTGCAATTTTTGGAAGGAGAAGATGCACCAAAACGCCAAAGAATAGAAGATACGTCTAGCGGTAACACTAATTCATTGAGGATAAATATTTATTTCCTGTGAACTGATCACTAAATAACAGGGTTGACCAAAAATATATAGTCTGTTCAACAAAAAAGGAATCGCGATTATTCGTAAACCATAAAAGCTATTTAATTTCTCTTTTTTTTTAAATTAAAGGTCACTAAAAGAGCTACGGCGAGAATATTCGTTAGTTTCAGTATC
>JBAGKK010027782.1:0-11109 GCA_037177015.1 Euceroptres primus
ATTAGTTCGTTTTCAGTGTTTTGGTTATGCGTTATGTGTAATAATTCATAAATAATAACTAAATCAAACTTAACAGTTAGGTAAACGTTAAATTAAACTTATATTTAAAAAATATTTTTCACTTGTGACAAAAATCAAACAGAAATAGTTCGCACGACCCTGACTTGTTTACGTTTAGAGACCGCTCGATTTAGGCCAAGGCCATTGACGCAACCCCCGAAACCGGCCTTGAATCCGTCACTGAAGTCTTCAGTGTATTACTAAATGAATTAGTAGAATTTGACTAAAAATTAGTAGAATTTGACTAAAATTAGTAGTTAGTCAAATTCTACTAATTCATTTAGTAGTGATGTGCAAAATGATTCGAGTCGGGTTGGAAATTTAAAAATTTCCAGAAATTTTTGGTAAATTTCCAGGATTTTTCAGAAATTTCTGGACATTTTTAAATTGAATAAATACCCAAACCGACCCGTCAGGTTTGGGTTTTTAAAAATTTTGCACACCCCTATCAGTTAATAACAGTTACTAATTCATTTAATAACAGTTACTAATTCAATTAGTAACGTTGCTAATTCAATTAATAACTAATTTATTTAATAACTGCTACTAAATGAATTAGTAGAATTTGACAAAAAATTAGTAGTTATCTACTAATTATTAGTAGAAATGCCTACTAATTCAATTGGTGGAAGACCTCTCGTTATTTCATTAGTAGTTTTTGACTAATTCTAATTTAGAGAGTAAAGTAAATTTAGAGAGTTCCAGAACAGAACCAATAGAAGGTTCTTCATATCGTCAATGTCGGTAAGTAGTAATTTATGAATCTTCTTCGGTCAAGAGGATCAAGCAAAAGAACGATTCTTCTGCTTCAAGAATATTATTTTTCTGAGTTAGATGATACATCTCGAATTTTATAATTTTTCTAATCAATTGATTAGAAACATTATAAAATTGCATTTTTTTGTAAATGATTTTAGAGGATGTGCAAGGATGCAAAACTAAATAAGGAATTGCGTGATTGAATTGCATGGTATCAATAAAGGAATAAAGTATCCGTTTCTTGGGTTGAAGCTTATTCAAGGTCAAGAACTTGATGTCTTGTAGAAATTCTTTCTCTGAGCGAGCAAATTCGGTCTATAGACAGACTATAGAGTGAGGTAATGTCCCATTCTCCTTGGGGAGGACCGCCGATCTATCGCCTCTGACGTCACACATCTCCCATCCGTCCTACGTCTCGTAAGATTTATTGGTCAATTGCACTCGCAAATCGACCTTTGGTAATTGTTTTTTGTTAGAGTACATAACAATAATTTTTTGTCATAGTACATCATAATTTTTTAAAATTATGGGACATTACATTAGTTTATCATGTTGTATTATCATTATTTTTCATCATGTTGCATTGCAATCAATTATTTCTTGTCAGTAAAATGTGGAACTGAGAATTTATTATTAGAACCATTTTATTAATTGATGTATCTCTTGAATTTTTCGAAGCATAACAAATCAAATAGTTACAATTTACATCAAGCAACAAAATGGTTGTACCAACTAAATTACCAGTGTCACATTTTTCAAAGAAGATAATTTGTCCTACCATTTTTTGTAACATGCACAAAAGCAATTTTGAAGGTGACTTATTTATTTAAATCTATAATCCCTATATTCTTTCATAATCACTATAATGCTGTACAATCCCTACAATGTTCTGTTATTAATTTATTTAAAAATTTAGCTGGATTGGCTTCTTTATGTTTTAAGAATGTGTTGGTACAGTTGATCACAATAATTTTCCCATATATTTTTTTGTAATTGTCGACTCTAATATTCATGCTACAACCTCAAAGTTGCAAGGATGAGAACCTAAAATAAAGTGAGTGTCCTTGAAATAATTTATAGGAGAGTTTTCGTCCCTGGTACCGGAATGGATCATGCTTCCTTCGTTCAATCTCCTTTGAAGGAAAGGGGAGATCGTCTTTGTGGTTCTTTCCCCTTGGCCCGAAGAGGTTCAGGACCAGATGTTGATCCTCAGGCAGAGGTCTCCGATTCTAAATTTGTTTGGATGACGTCCATGTGCTTCCAAGCATGAGGGGACCAGCTTGGGTTGGTAGCTGGTTGCATGAAATGAGAGTCTGCCTGTACCCTGTTTGACCACCACTTCATTCGGACCCATGTCTTCTATACTTGCAGATTTCTAAGCCCAAGGTCCCTCCTTTTCTTTCTTGTAAAAACTCTCCAGTGACCGACTCGAATTCCCAGAAACGAGCCTCTATTTTGGTTCCTCAGGTAACTGACGAAGATATTCGATAATTGTGCTTTGATCATCGGCAAAAAGACAGTTTTCTAATTCACCTTGCAATCTTATTTCACAGAATTATTTTCTCATCCTTTTGCTTTACTTTTTTTTATTTTTTGCGCTGATTATAAGTTGAACTGAACTGAATTTAGAACAGAACTGTTTTATGAGACAATCATGCGTTCTACTTGGTTTCTCTCTCATTTCTGTAACCATCTCGGTTCACAACCTCCTGGCCCCTTTCCAGTTGGTACCCGCTTACAAGGTCGCTTTATTTTTGGAATAGTTCGATTTTAAAGTAGTCTAGCGGATTCAGATTTCTCATGGAAAATTTATTTCTCTTCCTTCTCTACAAATCGACCGAAATGAAGGTCTTGGTACCAGAACCAGAATTCAGGCGCACATCTGGCGTCTAAATTTTCGTTTCACGTTGCCGAGTTGAGAAGGGCAGATTAGCGATGAAATTATTCTCGGTAGAGCAGGTATGCGCGCTAAGGTTAAAGTTAGCTTCAGAACCACGTGGATTATTATTTTTTTATAAGAAGGCAACTGTTCTCAATCGCAGGATACAATTTCTCTCATTGTTTCCAATTTGAAACTTAAATTATTTATCAACTATGTCTTAAAAATTGTATACAACACATAATAATAACGGTAACAATATTGTAGTAACAAAATATTAAGACTAAGATTTAGAGAATATAATTCAAACAGGAGGGTGAATCTCCAAGGATATATCGGTTTTTTTTATTTATTTTGAATCTGTCAGAACCAAATAATATCTTTGGCAGATCCCACATTATGATGGATATCCGAGAGCATATTGGATTGTCACCCCTAAATCAGGGGCGGACTCGCTATCATAAACAAGGGGCGCTACCAGAGGTCAAATTCTTAACAATATTTCTCTGAAATTAAATAAATAATTAGGCCCCAACCTCATTTACAGAAATATCCTTCAAGCTTTCCTGGTTAAGGAATCTTCACCAGAAAACGTGACGCAGAAGATTTAATATCACCTCATTTTCTAGGTTCGTTAATAACTATAATGAGGAAGGAATGATAGCCCAGATTGGAAATTCATTTATCGGTGCCTCTCCAGTGGCGTAAAAATAGCTGGGGAGTCAACAAACCGTATCGTTCGATACTCTTTTTTTTTACACGCGATCGATTCTTGGGTGCTGAGCAATTATCAATTAATGAAGCCGATGAAGAAGGATTATAATATTTTGCTGAGGTTACAAATCTTGATATTAAAGGCATTGGGGAAATTTTCATCATGAAGAGCTGAGTACCGAAGCGATAGGGCCGACGTCATCGTGTACCATGCAAGACAAGATGGCGGACGTTACCACTCGCGCTACCACTCTCGACGAGTCTTCCTCCATCACGATTTCAACCCCTGTACCACCGCCCTCTTCAGTCTCCCTCGGATTCCAGCCACCTTCCCGACCTGTGTGACCTCCCTTGTGTCATCCGAGAGAGACGTATAGAGAGAGAGATGCAAGAGAAAGGGAAGCTAGCCGAGGGTGCGCAAAAACGGGTACCGTAAAAGAAATGAGAAAGAGATCCATTATTTGTATCTTAGGTTAGGTTTTTGAAGGGCAAGCACCTTCTGTAATCAGTTTTTTTAATCTCAAGGTTCTAGGATCTACTATCCTTTTAAAAAATGTTGTGCAAGTTCAAAACCCATAAAAAAGATGGATATTCGTTTCTTTTGTGGTACTTTGAGAAATGATAGATGAGTTAGATGAAAAAGTGAAACAAATTTGAGCCTTCTTTTGTGATGGTTACAATATTGAACTTGCAAAATTACGATTTAGTTCTTATTTATTTTAAAACAATGATGTCCAATGATGGGTAGAAGAATTACGATTTGGTGCGTATTTGTTTCAAAATAATGATGCCCAATGATGGCTACAGTATAAATCTTGAAGAATTACAATTTGGTTATTTGTTTTAAAACAATTATGTCCAGTGATGGCTACGATGTAAAACTTGAACAATTAGGATATGGTTCTTATTTGTTTTACAACAATGATGTCCAATCGTGCTTACAATATTGAACTTGAAGAATTACGATTTGATGCCCAGTGATGGTTACAGTATAAAACTTGAAGAATTACTATTTGGTTCTAATTTGTTTTAAAACAATGATATCTAATAATGACAGGGATCCGGCAGAAAGGAAACAAAATACTTTCATAATTTTCGTTTTGTTTCTATAACTGCCAAAGATAACGATAACGATATTCACTCGATTTATGTTATGTTATTAAAAATACCGATATTGTAACATTTTTTTATTACATTTAATTTTACATGCTATTGTATTCGAATCATTGGACATTTTATGTAAATATTAAAAGATAGATTGATCAAATATGATGTTAGAACAATTTCGTTTTTAATTTCGTTCCAATCTGTCAAAACGTTAACCAAACTGATGATACCCAATGATGATTACCGTATAAATCTTGAAAAATTACGATTTGTTCTTATTTGATTTGAAACAATGTGTCCTGTAGTGACTTCCAGACTGAAGGTAGTGTAGGGATTAAATGGCCCGTCTAAAACGTACCTGTTAATGGTTAGCAAGTCCATCCCTTCAGTACCACGAACTGGTTTTATTTGCAGCTCAATTGATTTGAATTACGATTTGGGTACGATAACGATCCTAAGAAGCTTGAAAGAAATTGCAGCCTTAGATAGCGAAGAAGATACAAAAGCAATCGGAAGTGTCGAAGTTCATTCACTTCTCCTAGACCTAGTTGTTTGATTATGAATTAAATAAATAGTACCATCTACTAACAAGGTTTCAGAGGCAGCAAGCACTTCTTATAATTAATATTCTATTTCATTGCATCATCCATTGGAGAATTGTAGTTTGGTTCAGTATCGGTGGCTGTCCTTTCAACAATAGGCTAGTATTGACTCAAACTTTGGACATCGACATGTTTGCACAACTTCCAATTCAAACATACGAATTATGCGTCGTCCATGGACCAATTATAAACCCATTATTAGGCTCAGATCTCCTTTGTCAAGAAATTATACAGTAAGGTCATTTTCGAAGTAGTTAGTTGTGAGACAGATGCTCGTGAAATTCGATATTGCTGTCTCACTTTACTGACTACCTCGAAATTGTCCTTACTGTATTGTAGACCTTCCTGCAAACGTGGTACCAGGGTTCTGAAATTTCATCAGCTTATCATTACTTATCATGGTTTTCAGAATAGACTTAAAGAAAAGCATATTAAGGTTGATCCCAGCTTCAATTTCAACGATTGCAATGTACAGCATTATTGCTAATGGGAGTATGATTGCTATGGGTTCGGGAGGGTATTGAGCCATGCTGAATGGCTTGGCTTGGAGTACTTCAGGGATAGGGACATGGATACCAAATGTACTATTTCAATATGACTATATCCTATAACCTATAGGTATAGACCTATACTAGTACAGTGAACTATATTGGAAGCCAAGCAGTCAGGCGGATAGGCTCGCTGGCTGGTTGGTAGGTAGTCAAGCAAGCAGGCAGGGTAGCCTGGACTTGGGTACGAATGGCGGGTATTGATCCTAGCGAACGCAGCGGGGTAGCTGGAACCCCACCTCAAGGATGAAGGGAGTCTCCCTTCTCCACCCGATTCTCTTTCGCCTGTCCCTCCAGGTCTCTCTCTCTCTCTCCCTCGCTCTACATTCTCTCTCCCAGCTTTCCCTTACCTCGGTCTGTCCTTCACCAGGGTGAAAGATAGAGAGAGAAGGAAATCGCCACAGGAGGAGGTAGAGTTGGAAGGTGTACGTGTGAGGGTACACGTCTGAACAAGTGGGTAGTTGCCCTTTAAGAGCAAGGGGTGAACCACCTAGCCTGTGCACCAAAGATACCAACCCGTGGAGGCCGCCGAAGAGCTGGCGCCCATAGTCACACTGGCAAACAAAGGGAAATGAAAATAGGCGTAGAACAAAGAAAAAACTACATGGTTCTCCAGACTCGTGCTGGTAAACTGCAGGTGGAAGTTAGCTAGAGATGATTTGCAGAAGGGTTAATGTTTTTTTAAATTTAATTACCTAATGATAATTTCCAATGACATTTCCCAATGTCATTTTGTAATGACATTTCCCAATGTCATTTTGCAATTAAATTTCCCAATGTTATTTTGCAATGACATTTCCCAATGTCATTTTGCAATGACATTTCCCAATGTCATTTTGCAATGACATTTCCCAATGTCATTTTGCAATGACATTTCTCAATGTCATTTCCCAATGACATTTTCCAATGTCATTTCTCAATGACAAAGGGAAATGAAAGTAGGCGTCGGTCAAGGAAAAACCTAAGCGGTTCTCCAAATTGATGCTGGTAATGGCTTTCTGCGCAACTCTCACAACTAAACAAGCGAAGGATGTATTCTGTGTACGTACACAGCGAAAAACATAACCAAAAAGTGCAAGTTGCACACAAAGCCAAAACTGCAGGTGGAAGTTACTAACCAGAGAAGATGATTTGTAATAGGACCAATGTTTTCTCAATGTAATTTTCTAATAACATTTCCCAATGTCAAAAGGAAATGAAAGTAGGCGTGGCAGTAAGAAAAATCTGCAAAAGTGGTTCTCCAAATTGGTGCTGGTAAATTGTAGGTGGAAATTAGCTAGAGAAAATGATTTGCTATAGAACCAATTTTTTCCCAATGTCATTTTCCAATGACATTTCCTAATGTCTTTTTCTCATGACATTTCTCAATGTTATTTTCCCATGTCATTTCGCAAGGACATTTTCCGATGATAAAGGAAAATGAAAGTAGGCGTGGCACAAAGGAAAACCTACGTAGTTCTCCAAATTGGTGCTGGTAAACTGCAGGCGAAGATAGCTAGAAAAGATGATTTGCAATAGAACCAATGTTTTCCCAATGACAAAAGGAAATGAAAGTAGGCGTGGCAAAAAGAAAAACCTATATATATATATTGTTGCTGGTAAACTGCAGGTGGAAGTTAGCTAGAGAAGATGATTTGCAATAAAACCAATATTTTCTCAATGTCATTTTCCAATTATGTTTTCCAAAAACATTTGCCAATGACATTTTCAGATGATTACTTTGAAATTATTAAGAACATACTAAGTTAGTTTGAAGGTTCTTTATTTGGTTATCAGAAACAACAGCATTTAATTATTGATCACTTTTCCCTAAAAGAAGAAGACACTCTTCAACTTAATCAAGATTTACCTAAAAATTCAACATTATCACATTGCGGGTAGGTTTTTTTAACTTGGTTGATTTCGTTGGAAGGTTAGAGTGAGACTTAGACGACGCAGGGGACTTTTTGGGTGTTCTCCACTTCTATAGTCTAACTCTAAGAAGATTGAAGTAGCGCGTGGGCTTATACTCTCGGTGCCAGCTGTGTCAGCAGCTATCTCAGTTAACAGGGTAGATAGAAGAGAGAAGAAGTATAGGGACCTTGCAATTGAAAATGGGAGAGCAAGAATAAGGAGACCAGGAAGAGGGGGCAGAGAGAGATCAGTGAAATAAAGACTGAAAAGAGAAGAAGCAAGTGAGAAAGAGGGGACTTTAACGAGAGTGAAAGAGAGAGGGTGTGAGAGGAAGAGGAAGAGTGTGCGAGGCAGAAGAGAGAGGCGAGAGGGCAGGAAAGATCACCGGAAATCGGTCGGTCCTTATTCGAAGGCCAAATAAACGAGTATCCACGACTGATGTCCTCTGCCACCTATCTCCTAACACTTAGAACTTAGAGTGAGAAACGTTCAACCATCACTCAAAAAATTAGATGTGATAAGCTTCTTCAAACTAAGTTCAGAAAATGAATTCAATAGTTTGATATCATGAGAGGGGGTCCCCATTTTTATTATTAAAACAACACCTTTTTTTATCTTGTAGACTTGAAAGCAGTAGATTGTAGCATGACATTGTATTGTCTTTTGGGGTCATTATCCGAAGATTTCATCAGCTCCGTATCTTACACTTACACCTTAGACAAAAGAAGCCTTGGAAGTGTCAAATCTACTTCAACGTAGGTCGTAAGATGCTTGTTAATTGTTATCTATACGGACTATTTTCCTTATCATGTTTCAAAATGGTGGTTTGGTGAACCGACTGCATAGTTGCTCTGAGTTAAGAGAACGACCGCAGGCGAGGTCATGATGCCTTTGAAGCGTTTGTTAGTTTTTATTCAGCGTTGCCAACCACAGTCTAATTCTGGCAATCGAGAGATAACAAATTATTGCAAGTGGGACGGGAAAATAGTGCCAGTTGGGCAGATAAGAGGACAAGTCTTTGGCTCAAATTGACTCAAGAATTCGGGAATGCTGTTAGACAATCGCTTTGGGATTCAGCATTTAACTTAAGAGAGTTGGCAACGTTGGAGAGCTTTATTCATCATTCGCATGGGTCTTTCAAAGTATCATTTGATGATGCGGGTGCTGGGAAAGAATAAGGATGAAAATAAAAGGCCTCTATCGAGACTGGAGATTGAAGAAAACCTCAATTTAAAGAATAAAAAATTATTCATTTTTAATTTATAAAGTAATATGTTTTTATCAAGAAATCAAGATTCGTTTTTGTTGATTTGCCATTACTTTGAAACGTTTCTAATTTATTGTTTTGTCCTGATTGCATTCTCATATCAGTAATTAAACCGCGGAATAAGGAAATCGGAAGTGACATTCACTTTTCTATGGTGACTCATCATGTTACCATACTCAGTTGAAATGTATTTGAACTTTTGTTGGCATGGCACACATTCGTCGTCTTTTATATTTCTATCAGAAATTGAAACGTTGCAACCTCATTTCTTTTTCTTAAGACTTGGAATTTGAGGAACATAGGTAATAAATAATATTACCTACTTTTGACTTTACTTTCATCACTTAATAAAAAGATTATAGAGAGGGAAGGACAACTCACAAAAATAAAAGTTATGAGAATCATCCTTAGAAATAAGGTACCATCTTTTATAAAGATTTGATTGTATATTAACCAGAATTCTGGTTATTTTAATCAGACATTTTTTTGAGTGAACGAATTGTTTAAACAAATGTAAAAAAAATGTAGACGAAATACGGAAAATCATCTTTCAATATTATGTGCTAAAATCACCATTGACATTTTTTGTATAAACAACAGATTCACCATGGATTGATGGGGGTCTTTGAAATTATTGTTTATAAATTTTTATCAACAAATATAATGGTGAAAAAATTTATAAATAAATGATTCTTACATAATTTTCTCCAACGAATAAAATGTTAAATCAAATTCGTAAATCAACGATTGTTTAAACAAATGTCAAAAACAATTTTTTCACCAAAAATTATCTTGGAATACAATAAAATTCATGTATTGTACTCTGAAAAAAACTAGTAGTTGGGCCAATTACTTTAGAAGTAAAAAGTTTCTTATTCATTTGATTAGTTGATGTAACTATATATTAAAACTGTTGTTGCAACCCTACTGATAATTACCATAAGGAGCACTGTACAGGAACCCATATAGGAATCCACATAGGTTCCTGTGTTAAATCGTACACGTAATTGAGACACGAAATGGTACAGGAACCTATGTGGGAGCCCGTATAGGAACCAATGTGGGAATCTACCTGCGAACCTGTATGGTATATGCCTATCTGGAATCTTATTTCGGTATCTGTGTGTGGTAACCTATGAATTGTTCTTACACGAGGAGCTGACCACTTGATTTTTGAGTGTATACCAGATTTCAAGAATTTCAAAAGATTTCAAGAGGTTTTAAAAGATTGCAAAAGATTTTAAAGATTTCAAAGATTTTAATGATATCAAGGGATTTTATGAGATTTCAAGAAATTTCAAGAGATTTCTAAACATTTCAAAGATTTCATGAAGGCAAGTGCACCAGTTTTAAGAGTGGTTAGCACCTCCAGTAAAAAAATGTCAAATTTCCAATATTTCACAAAAATTTCAAAAGATTTCAAAGAATGCTTAACCCATAAGTAAGAAAGTGTTAAAAGATTTTAAAAATTTCCAGATTTCAAGGATATCAAAAGATTTCAAATATTTCATATAAATTTCAAAAGATGTCAAGGATTTCAAAAGATTTTAAAAGGTTTTAAAAATTTAAAAGATTTCAAAAGATTTCCAGGATTCCAAATATTTCAAAGATTTCAAAGATTTCACAAAAATTTCAAAAGATTTTTAAAGATTTCAAAAAATTTTAAAACATTTCAAAGATTTATGTACCAATTTTTCTTCATATCATACCTTAAATGAGCTACAAAGTTAAAAATATATAAAATGATGTACCCAATTTCAAAAATTCTTGATCGAAACTGAAATGAGAAATGATGTTCCGAGCCTATATTTTATTATTTAATGAACTTGTCTGACCCAACAAATTTTTATTATTTTAAAGTTTTATTCTACTCTCCAACATTTCCACCATAATTTTGGATCCTCCTCAAGGATTATTTAATAATATAAACATGTATACTGCCGTCCAAAGCAAAAAGATAGGTAAGAGAAATTTTTTCGAAAAATGAGTTTTTTATATCAGTGGAATCGTGAGCTGCGTATGACTATCATAGTTAAAATTTTAATTTTTAATTATTTATAATGAAAAACGAATGTTTAAAATTCCGCATTTTGAGCAAATTGATCAAATGCAATGGAAAAATAAAGTGACAAAGGCTTCATAACAATACGAAGCTGAGATAGAACTATATGAGCTTTTGGTTTTATTTTTACATTCTCATCACCATATGAGAAGGTATTAGATTTGTGTAAAATTCGACCCCCCCCCCCATTTTTGTCAAATGCCGACGTTTTGAGACCC
>JBAGKK010027802.1:0-11109 GCA_037177015.1 Euceroptres primus
TTTTTTTAAATTATCCCTCCACCTGATTCTCGGCCTTCCCAGTGGTCTCTTACTATTCGGTTTCCCTTTCATGATTTAGAGAAGAAAAATCGGAAAAATCAACATGGAATATAAGTTACGAATGTTTGAAAAAAACTGGTCTCTCACCAGATTCAACATTTTTGTGTAGAAAAATTTATTCCTAACATCAAATCATGAAAATATAAATAAATGCAAAAAGTGATGTGTATCAAAAAATTTTAAAACAAATTATTGTAGAAGTCCGACTTTACTATTTAATTCTAAACGTAAACGTAATGGTTGTCGAACAAGTATTCTATTTCCGGACACCACTCTTGAAAGTTCATACATAAAAAAGATTACATTTTACGAATTGTCAAAAAAAGGTTAGAAAATAAATGCCAATCTCTTTCATATTACAGAACTTTTATAACGCTATAACAATTTTATTCAGAGAAAATAAATATTCGTCCGACCACTGATACGTGTCCGGTGATCAGTGTACTCACCCTATAAAAGTAAGAACCAAAAGTTGTAAAATCTTTTAATTTTTTATGCAAATGCCCTGATGTAAAAATGTGGTAAAAAAGAGTACTCCCCTCTCTTGGAGAGCCAATTGTAAATAATCTCTTAAGAAAGAAAGAACATCACTAAACGATTAAACTCAATAAAGGACTAAAAATGAAATTCGAAAATTCTTCGTTTACTCCTTAAACTTTTAAGAAAATTAGAGGAAAGTCTGGTGTCCTCGGCACATAGCCACATACCTTGACAGGGGCGTTACTGACATTTATTACTCCTTTCCCTCAAATAATAAACCTGCCACTCCGGCTGACTGAAAGGGATGTAAAATGAGAAGTTTGCCTGCCGCAGGCAAATTTTACAACTGAAGGACACCAGACGATTCCAAGAACATTTTCGTCACAGAGAATCCGCCACTCGTCTTTGTTCTCCGTAAATTTTATTACGTGCGTCTATCTCAGATGAGAGAAGCAAGTACGCTTGCACTTCGTTCTACACTTTACTGTAAATTTCAGTTCAAGGTATTCTAGGCACGTACCTAATTTTCCTAATAGTTCGAATTAAATTCCAGAAAAAAAGAAACATGCCCTTCTTGTCCAATTTTTGTCATGCAAAATAAATGTTAATCAAGCTCTATATTTTTAAGAATTATAATCATTTGAAATACTTTATAACCGAGCCTGTGCCTTTTATAATTTATATTAATAAGATAAAAAAAATTATTTTCAGTTTAATTCATCCACATAAAAATAAAAGTATTTTTCGAAAATTTATAAATTATGAACATATACGAAAAATATGTCAACTAAATCTTTTACCATTCCTATTTCTATCTTATTAAATCGCAATGAGCAGAGTGAGAGGAAAAAAATTTAATCATGTCCCTGAATAAATTGGTTTCTTATACCAGTTTGTAATTAACTGGATCTTTTCATTTCTTAGAATATAATAAAAGATCTCTAATTAGAGATTCTGACTTTTCTCAGTAACTATGCAGCGAACCTTTTCGACAATCTTATGAATTTGAAGTTTATAAAAAAACCAATAAATATACTAATAAATAAATAAACACTAATAAATAAATATACGTATAAAAGTTTTGACTTGAAATATTAGTATGAAGCAACTTTCATTCTGAAGTCTGGATGAAGAAATTCACATAAACTACACTATCTGCAGCCTTACCGCAAAATGTAGATGCTGAGTTTCTTCATCCGAACGGCAAAATTTTGGGGAATTAATCACACTGTAGAAAAAAAAGAAGAAAAAACTTTCAATTAATTTAGTTGAAGTTTTATTCAATTACCGTAACGGAATCAATTTTCAACAAAAATTAAATCAATTTTCAACCAAAATGAATGAATTTTCAACTAAAATAAATAGGGACAACGGATTTTTCTATTATATTTACAGAACTTTCTGTTAACCTTGCAGATTGTTAATTAACAGATATTTCTGTAGAATTAACAGAAATGTCTTTTAGGCATTTCTTTTAAGAAAAATTAAAATTCTGTTAATCTAACAGACATTTCTGTTAATTCTGCAGCAACATTTGTTAAATTTACTAATCATCTGTAAATTTAACAGAAATCTCTGTAAATACATATAACCAAAAAAAAAAACTGCTGTCCCTATTCCAACATTGCCTTCTGTTAATTTTACAGATTTTTTTCTTCCTGCAACTTGGCTCTTTTCTGACCGAAGTTCACATTTTATTTGTTGCAATTAAATCTTTAGTTGTGATACATTATCTAAACTAAACTTAAAAGTCTAAGCTCTAAGCAGTCTAAGCTAAGCTAAGCCAAGCTCTGAGTGTAGAAACGTAGATGCTATCTACCCTCTATTTTTCTGGTTTTTGGTCCAGCAGACCAACTACCTGTTTCCGTTTCAGGATAGGAAAGAGAGAGAGAGTGGTGAAAAAGGGGGTCAAAGCATCTTAGGAAAATATACCGAAAAGCAGGTGACCGATGGTCCAGTCCAGGTATATACTTTTTGAAGGTCTTACAAGAGCCTTCAGCTTCAAGGTTCTACGTTCGACAATACTTAAATTTTACAAAAAGCTATGAATGCAGTTTACCCGATGAGGAATCCAGGTAGTGCAACACCAAGACCGTGGCTAGAGTCAAGATTTTCCAATTTTTCATGCAGTTCCTCTCAGCCAGAATTTGAAAATTTTCTTTCCAAACTAAACTTTAATATATTAATTGTTATAATTTAACTTTAAATATATTTAGATTAACTCTTTCGTTAAAACAGTTGTTTTATCGAAAACTGTTCCTAAAAATGCTTGACTGTGTGAATAAATTATTCATCAAATGTAATTCAACCTCTCGTTTAATTAAAGCAGCTAATTTCAATTTAATTCAATTGCATATTTTCGTCGAATTAAATCAAATTAAGTAAATTTCGACATGGGCGAATTAGATAAAGAGGATTCTGCAAATTACGCAATGAGTGCATTTTTCAATAATGAAATCAAAGCATTAAAGCTGAAAAGAAGTGTAACAAGTAGAAAAATTAGATTTGTTAACCCTTCCATTTGATTTAGAGATCCATGTGAACTGTGAACCCTTGCGTGCATTAATTATTCCGAATGGCGATGACTCCTAACAAAAGACGCAAGTTTTCGAATCGCCTTATGGTCTCTTTGGCAACAGGATGAAAAGGGGTCAATAAATTAAGTCACTTGGTTCTTAAATTGATTAAGTTATTCCATAAATTAATATCAAAATGATTTTCCAAGAATTCTTTTCGACTTAATAAACCATATTGTGTAATTTTTAGATTTATAAATAACATCAGGAATTTTGTAAATTTATCCCAGTTTTCCAATATAAATTGTCTTTAAATTTTAACTACTCTTGCAATTATTTTTCGACCACTATAATAAATATAACAAATTTCCGATGGGCAACATGCAAATTTATTAGAATATTTATGTTCGGAATGCATTATTTATATAACTAATGTTTGACAATGACTTACAAAAAAACTTTTGTACTTGGACCTATTCTTCGACATCGTTAGAGAAAGTTTTTTTTTTTTAGGATTTAAGGATGAAAAGCGGGTTTAGATTCTGGAAAAATTCTTTTCGTGAAGTCTCGTTAAAACGGAGAGAGCAGATTATGCTCAGGTACGCCAGGGCAGGTTAACGATGGTCGAAATTTTCTAGTCGGAGGGTTCCGCAAAGCAAACATTCCAGAACCTCGGCAAAAATCAAAGGTTGACTGTGCCAACGATTTTTACATTTCAAGTTTATATTATAAATAACATTTGCGTCCCTTATCTACGAATCTACCTACAACTTTCAAGAAGCAATAAAATTAAAAATATTTGTTGATGTTAAACAAAAAACTATTTGTATTCAATTTTATTGGCCACTAAACACTGAAAAGTTACAATACATAGGATTATGTAAGTTTAAAAATGTAATCATAGTTTAAAAATATAATTATAATAACTGTCTAATAAATTGTATAAAGGTAAAGACGTAAAATAAGGCATGATCAATTTTTTTTATGACAAAAATGCAATATTCGTGACTGATATTTTTTTCCATTTTTATTCATTTTTTCTAAGAAGAAAAAACAATTTCCAAAAAATTGATCTAAAAATTGTTTCCGTATTACAAAAGTTTAAATATGATTGGATTGGATACCCTACATGAAAATTTTGCAGACGAACTTTAATCGCTTCAGAAGTTCGAAAGTAAAGCCTTTGAAAGTGAGTTGGTGATCATGCAAAATTCAAGAAGGATTTTCCTGCTCGCAAATTATCCATAAAAGCTTGAGATGAGGTCGGATTTACTTTCCAAAGGAAGAGAGGACAATGCGAGGCAGAGAAGAAGACATCAAACCAATCAGAGTCTGATATAAATCTGGGCAGTAAAACTTGGTATTGTTGTTCCTGAAATTACACCCTAACAACCTCTAATACGCTATTCGAATAATACAAGCACTAAGCGAAGTTAAATATATACATATATATACTGCTGTTTGTAATGAGACCGTTCGCACAATGATTACGGAAGCTGTGTGAATTCTCCCATTAGAATTCATGCATTTGTCTCGGGCGTTGCAACCATTACCGTTAACTTTCCTGCGATACTGTGTTTCAAATTATTTTACATTCATACTATTTAGTGAGAACTTATTAGTATCCTCCTAGTTTCACAACTTTTCACACAAAAAACTTGAGAAAAATTTTTTACTGTAAATTTCATTAGTTTTATATTTTATGTACCACCTCTTAAAACCTACCTTTGGAATGGTTGTTTTTAAATAATAATTTTTAATGGAATTCTATACTTATTTTAAAATTCAACTCAACGGTACAATTATTTGAAGAATGAACCGAAGTTGAATGGATTTCAACTATAACAAATTTTTCCATCAATGTACATTTTTCTTTCAATTGCGAATAACTCCAGTCCTCGCTCGACAATAATGAAAATTGTTTTGTAACTGCCTCTCTCTAATTGGCATATTTCGTAAACATTTTTGAAGGAAGAGAGAAAAGCTTACTATTGTCATTCTTGATAAAAAAAAAAGTAGAATTATTGAAATTCTTGAAAACATGTTATGAAATTTAGAATATTGAATTTTTGACGATAAATTTTTGCCATCACAACTTTTTGGTAGAAACTATTTTTGTTCTGCAAATGAATAGGTAACTTAAAAAAAAGTTAGATTTCTCATAAATCCTTAACCTAAATACACTCGAATCCCGGTTTAATAACGGTTTTGGTCGTTGCCTTCTGTAAACCGGGATGTCCTTGAGCGCATCTGAACACAAACAGTCAGGGTCGTATGAACCACTTTCAGTCGGAATAATATGAATTATGTAGGAATAATATGAATTATGTAACTGAATTATGCATGCATGTAAATTTTTTTACCATAAGGGATGAAAATTCCTAAATGGCAATGAAAAATTAATGAAAAAAGAATTTTCAACGTGTTTTCAAAAGTAAATGTAAAAGGTGAATTGATACTGCTCGCTCTGTTGCTGCCTGCTTGACTACTACTCGACGACCGTAATCCCTCTCTACCCTCCGACCCGCGGAGGGTAGAGTGGGATTCGGTCGTCGAGTAGCACTCCGAATACGGAGTGCTACTGAACGAAATTCTAGGAACATCGTAAACCGGGATATATTAAACCGGGATTCAATTGTACTTTTTAAGATAAAATAAAGCTGTAAAAAATAAAGCAGAAATTGAAAAATTCAAAAAAGGGTCATAAACTACAAAGATTACTGTTTTAAAAAAATTAAGTTTCACAAGATTTTAGAAATTTAATTATGATTATTCAAGTCCGTCTTGTGCCCTTGGAATATTTTATTAGCAAGCCAATTTCAAACTTTCTGTAGAATATTTAAAGAAAACTATCCAATTTTATCCTTAAACGAGACCAATAACAAATTCTTCAACAGTTCAGAAGTTATTCATAATTGAAAAATAATCTTATGCACATTTTATTACGGAATATTTTTTTATAGATTTTATGAATTGTTTTCAATATTTTCTTTTTTTGAACGGTAGCTACGATAACTAACGAATGGATGCTCCGAAGTGCTTAAAATTTATGGCGATTACGTAAAAAAAGTGTTTCAATCGCACTAACCAGCGACCAGATTTCTAAAAAAAATTTCTGATTTTATAAACAAAAAACTAACCATTTTTTAAATAAATTTCCACGTTTTCCAAGAAAAACATGGGCCATTTCTACAATTTTTAACTTTTTTGGGCAAAGTTTAGTTAGTTCGAAAGCTACATTTATGTACTTGAAGATTTACACAGCTTTTTTTTCAAACCATTTTTACAATCTGAGAAGGGGCTAGCATGCAGGGGGAAACGAAAATATTGAAATTACAAAAAAAAAATGCTACAAGTTAGCCAATTTTTAATTTTTTCCAACTTTTATTGTTAGTATTTATTGTTTATAAAGTGAAAAAATATGTTTCCAAATTTCGTATTATTCCGTTTTTAGGTCACTGCCAATCCACTCATGAATTTCGCCTTTTTTTAAGGGATTTACCTATTTACCCCCTTAAAACTGATTCTTTGAAAATATATAATGAACCCATTAAGAACTTTTTCAGTGCTAAGCTGATTTTGATTTCTAATTTTTTTTTCAAACCATCCTAGTTATATATAATGAGGAATCAATCTTCTTTTCTTTCACTCTGAACAATTTGACTAACAAGAGATAAAGAGGGAATTACAAGAGCGCTGTCATGCTAGTTTAATTAATATAGATCGAAGTTGAGATTCGCCTCCACCTTTTCCCAGCTCAATCGTTCTCTTTCCCTTTTGTCCTTTCTTTCATTCTTTCTTTTCATCTTTATACATTGACTTGCACTCTACTTTTCCTATGAATCACCGCTTAACCTTTGCGTGTACAGGCACGAATTCATTTTTCACGTCATCAGCTGATTGATACAAATGCGATCATTCGTTGTGTGAAACACGCTTCCCCCCCAAAAAAAACATTGGACCCTGAAAAAACCTGTAGCTTTTGGCACTTTTCCTCCCTTTTTAGTTGCTTGTAAATGAATAAAAGGTACCTTATTTTATATTCCACAGTAATATCGCGACACGTCGATCAATTAATAAAATTAATTAATTGGAGTATCATTATTAATTTTGGGGTGTTATAATACAATTTATGTTGTGTTATAGAATTGACAAGAAGTTGTAAAATTTATGAGAAAATATTTGTTAATTATTTCTGCTTTATGGATCATAAATTTTAATTATTTTTTTTTTTGAAACGATTTATTTAACGTCGCATCTACATCTAGGTAATTAGCGATAAGAACGATATTTAGTAAGTTATAATTTTTACAAGTTAGAGTTTTAAGTACATCCTTTGTTAAGGTAGAATTGTAAGTGAATACATTGTAAATGATAATGTTGTGGTTCTTCAATTTATTTTTACTGAATTAAAATCTTGCGCTTTTCCTTTATATTAAAGAGGTAAGACCGGCTTCTTTAAGAAAGTTAATCGTTTTTTCTTTAAATTTAATTTTGATGCTTACATGTTCCAAATAAATTTTGTTTGAATAATAAAATAGAGGTTTATTTTACATATAGTTTACATTGAATAATTTATATGTAATTAATAGCATTGAAAACGTTTTATGGAATCAGAAATATAAATAAAGGATTCGTTTCAGTCAGAAAAGTGCTCTTTGGCACGATTTCACGACGATGATCGATTCCAGAAACTCCTACGTTATTGCCTTCGGGGTGTGGCAACAGAAACACGGATACTTTCAATACATCATTTGATAAATCGAATTCTTGCCATAGACGTGCGAAATTGACTAAATAATGTTCTCTCTGACTACTCGAGATTTAAAAAAAAACTCCTTTCACACATATTACTATCGATTTCTACATGGATCCAAAAATAAATTATAGAGTGAAAAAAATATTTCAATATTTCGATACTGGAAATATTTGTGCAAACAAGCTTACATTTATTTCAAACTAAATATATGATAGAAAGAGATTCAAATTTTTTTGAGGAGGGATAAACAGACTAATTATGACTGACATAATTCGAGGTATATTCTATTAATTAAGGAGGTGTAACCTATTAATTCATGTTAAAATATAAGTTATAAAATGTGTAAAGAATTTTTTAAACTTTTAAACTTAAATTGAAAGTAACTGTAGTGAAGAAGTAAATTATAAAAACAAAGTGATTCTTTTCTCAAAGAAGAAAGTAGGAGGAGAATCAAGGTAATGTAGACTCGATAGCTTATTAAGATACACACCTCTATTTCACAATTAATATGTTGCAAACTAGACAAACCACCTTCGCAAATTACAATTTGCCAACGTTCTCTTCAATAGACATTAATAATCATCATTTATTTGTCCCTGATCAAATGTTTTGTTCTGCGAAATCTGTATGTACTGCTGACATCAATGATTCAATTTTATGATCCTTTCTCATACCCCTTGCAAACTGAGAATTACATATAATTGTCAAACAATATTGTGTAATGTCAACGAAATTATAATTAAATTCAATTCAAATCTATTAGAATTCATGCTCATACATTTTAAAATATTTTTCTCTAAGAATTTGATTTAATTTATTATTATTATAATTATAATTTTAATAATTTTATTGTTATTTTGAATAGTATTAACTGTCATTATTATAACCATCTTTTAGTTTGGTTTAAACGTTATATTTTCTATGTATACCCTACAGTTTCTGTTTTTCAATAGATAGGAGGTCATGATCTTTCTGAAGCTTTCGAGGGGAGTAAAAGAACCCTGAAAAGATCAATTGGATTCGTTCTCTTTCATTTTCTCCCATACAAATCCAGCAGTATACAATCACAGTCGAATAATTGAAAATGACATCGAGATGCTAATTTTACGGTCCATTCAAAGTGAACGAGAAAATTTCAGAGATAAAAACGGGATATTTAGCCACAATCAAAAGTTCAAAATCATGCAGCCGTTAGCGCAAAAAGTTTCTATTTAATCATTGCCCTAAAAACTATATTGCAACAGTCTGTTGATTTTAATAATTGTGATTTTAAACTGCTTTCAACTCATCAATCATTTTGACCCATGAACAAATACGAACGATGAATACAATCTAGAATTTTGTTATGCTATATCTGGAATCAAAAATATAATCGCGTTATTGATATATTATTTTTTGTTTGTCAAAATAATCAACTTTTCTACTTCTGGATTTATGAAATGTATGTATTACTTTTTTCACTTTATATTTAAGCATTATCTTTTTTCAATTAGCGTTAATATTCCTCGGTAAATTTAAATAAATAATCGTAAAATGCGTTGACACTGAGTAGAATACGAATTTATCATTATTGCTATGAAATTGTATTGTTGTAAAAAAAATGCCTGGAATTCTGGAATTTGGACTTTAATTACTTGCTAAACTGGGTTTTATGTATGTTTTAAATGCGAACGTTTTTCCCGGCACAGGTGGGTAATTTCGCTTTTATATATGAATTAAAAAATTATTATCAGACCTGAGGTCACTGGAATTGCTGCCCCAAGTTATATACACGGAAAAAATTGAACTGCAAATTTTGTGTTAGCACATCTTCGATTTAAATATGTTATTCTTTCGCTAATTGCTGGTTTACGTATTTATCAAATTCAGAGATGATTCTGCCATCGATTTCTTGCGTGTATAAGCCAACAACTTTTTTTAATATTCAGTGTCAATGCTAGGATCCAACCCCTAAAATTTGTCACTTGAATCCCTCATTACTGACAAAAAGTTTTAGACAAATAAAAAAGTTGTAAAAACAAAACACAATTTATGTTTTTAAAATATGAACGTATTTCTTCAGTGCATTTTTAAATCTATTTAAAAATAAAAACTTGAAAAAATTGTACCAGCCGCTTGAAACATTAAAACAAGGGTTTTTTACTGGAAATCAACAAAGCACAATAATTGATTCAATATAGACTCCTGGTACCATTAAATTTCTGATTTTCAAAAAACAACGTCAATTTTTGTCTTCCAGTCCCGCTTTCAAATTTTTTTGAAATTTATTCTTTTATTTTTGAAAAGATTTCACAATGATCACACAATCTATTTTTTAAATGAAATCAAAGTTTGGTTGGGTTTTTACAACTTTACTGAAAACAAAAATCACCGAAAATAATTTCTTTTGTCAAAAAAAAAAGCGAAAAACCAAACAATCTATTTTTTAAATGAAATAAAAGTTTGGTTGGGTTTTGACAACTTTACTGAAAACATAAAAATCACAGAAAATAATTTTTTTTGTCAAAAAAAAAACAACGAAAAACGATCATCGAAATATGTGCCTGAAGTTCCGAACGTTCAAATGAATGAAATTTTCATTTAATTTCATTTCAAATTCAAACTTATTCAAAAATATTGGTTAATTAATAAAGAAACTAATGTAATAATTCAGGGTGATTACTACTTTCTGTCCACGAAATTTCCGGTCGATTTCTGGGTTTTCTCTGGTTTCTCCCCAGTTGTAAATATTAAGTATCTCATACGAAAAACTCGAATTAAAAGCATATTGGATCACTAAAGTTGTAAATAAATTCCTCCACCGCGACAAATAAATTATTATAATCAAAAAATAATTTTATAATTTAGACATTATAAAATTCAAAAAAATTATAGTGGTTCATTCTATCCAACTTCCAACATGCTGTCTAATCTAATAAATAATGAACTATTATTAATTCAAATTCGATGATTATGATTAATTAAACTTTGGAAAACTGCACAAAACTTTGACCCATAATATTTTTATAAAAGAAATAGTTGTTTATGTTTTGAATTTTTTTCCTCGTAAAAACCTTTTCTCTTAAAATATATACCTAATGGCAAATAAAATGTAGATTTTAGATTGATTAAACAATTCACTTCTTTTTGATTTTCTGAACTATGTGGACCTGAGGGGCTTCAAATTTGATCATAAAATTTTAAAGAAAAAATATACTCTCTAAATCTGAATTAGTAGTGTTCTACTAATGAAATAGTGCCGAATCGTTTACCAATTGCTTTAGTAAGCATTTCTACTAATTTTTAGTAGAAAAC
>JBAGKK010027813.1:0-11109 GCA_037177015.1 Euceroptres primus
AGTAATATCAGAGAGAAACTTTAATAATATTATATAGTATCTATATTATAATTATATTATCTTGTATCTATAATATATGTATAATAACATTTTTATATTCAATAATATTTAGAGAATAAATATTCCTTTGGTTTTGATAACAATAACTTATTTAATTGTTAATTTATTAACAGTAACCTTAAATGGGCTGAATGGATAAAAAGTATAATTTCTCGTATAATTTTGGTCGTTGAATCCGAAATTTTTTAATCTATAGGTTTCTGAGCAAATTGATGCCGAAAGTATTAAAAAAACGCGTTTTTTGGCAATTTTTTACCTTAATTTACTCAAAAAACTTGACATTCCAGGAACTTCCATGTGGGCTCAAATAAGAGCTTAGAGCTTTTAACTTAAGGTGGGTATCTTCAGGCAGAAGTAAATTTTTTTGTATGATATTCACCTTACAGAGCAACGTCTAAGCTTTAATTTAAACCCACATGGAAGTTTCTGAAGTTTGATTTATGACGATTAAAAATTTAATAATAAAATTTTTAATTTTTCAAAATAAGCCTGCATTTAAAAAAAACACTCTATATATATTAATGCTACAAAATGTGAAAAAGACATTACCGGAAAGTATTCTGAGCATTTATAAAGATGAAACAACCCTCTTCCATCTTCGATTCCTTAAATATTATCATTCAATTTAATTTATGCACGAATTATTTTCAATAATTTGTGCAAATTGCGCGCATCCTCAGAGATATTGACCAAGCCAAAAAATACGTTTCTATATGTATGTAGAATGTAGGAAAAAAATTTGGAATATGTGCCTCAAGATTTGTTTTAGAACTTTTTTTTTTGAAAAAATGACACTCTCTGTGGATATGTCCATATATTATAATAAAATTAACTTCAGAGGATTTAAATTGGAAAGAATTTTCTGGGATATATTTTTCTAGAGTTGAACGCCACCTTTCACATATGGCACTGATTTTTTCAGAAAAAAGAACCCACCCTATTTTCTTAATCGTTCTCCTTGAATCGCAAGGCACGTGACGTGCCTTGTTTCATTGGTGATTAACGATTGGTCCAGCTGAATAACGGGTCAGACTCTCTTTTGCGATGGTCGGACCTTAAGTCGAGAATCGCCTAATGAGTCGGAAAAATCAAGTCTCCCTTGTCAGGGGAGCCTTTGACGGTTCACCATGGACACCTAATTAACCATAAAAATAACGAGATTTTTGCGGTCTCAACCGAGACACGACGGGATCAATAGGATCGAATAGTTATAGGGAGTTGATAGCAGTGGGAGGATGAAGGCAGCTCAAGGTTCGTTCTGAACTTTGAAAACTGAAAGCTCGTTTCCTGGGGAAGAGAAGGAGAAGAGGGAAAGCTCGGCCTCAGGGCGAGTCGTCAGATTTGTCTCGTTAGAGTTCGCATTGTGTCCTTGGGGCCGATTTTCGCTCTCATTATTGACTTCTTTTTTCTCCAATCTGGCTAACTTTGTTCCATCTTTAATATATCTACTTTTCTTATCAGTACTGCCTGTGGACAAATTAAGATTTAAGGGCGATTGCCAAAATTGTGAGAAGATTTTCGAGGGAAAAAAATATTTATACATTTTTAATTAAGTTTCTACTCAAAAGAGGGTTAAATCATTTAAAATATTTGTAATCAAAAATCATATTCTACTGATTGAACGTGAAATAAATTTCGCCAGAGAGAATTCGAAATCCTTGATTATGAATTTTCCTTTCGGTTGGTAATTTCGAAACGTTATTACTTGAAGTAATTTTAAAACGAGTTTAATTTACCGAAATTCGAAACAAATGTAGCCGGAGGCAGTGGGTTGTTTGCTCGTATGTCGAAACCATTAATGGCAAACGAGCAAATCGAGTTGCCAACCGTGACAACATTGCACGCGAAAAATGGTAATAATAAACAGGAACAATCACAAAAAAATGGGATAATCAATATTCGGGAGTTATGTATTCATAACTGTTGCAAATGGCGCCGGAGATCATCGAATGGGAGAAAATAGAACTTTGGTAAAATAGTAACTTTTCTGTCAAAATGTAATAAAAATGTGACAATGCATATAAAGAGAGGATATATACACTTTTGAAACCAAATCAAACAATGCTTTTTAATATTTTTTAGAAAATTAGAATACCAGTGGATTTTGGTACTCAAAGCTCTTTTTACTAGATGAAGATTGAGATGTAGTGATGTAGTGAGATGTAGATGAAATATTTTTTTGAAAGATTTTTAAGATCCAAAAAATTGTTTTATTTCATGAATTATAATTTCAATTTTGAAATTAAAATGTTAAAATGTAAAAAGGTTAAATAAAGGTTTCTGCAATTTTAAAATTTTGCAACCTTTTTTAAGGGGACTTTGAAATATCAAAGGATAAAAATAGAGTTGGCACTTTGGAAATTTTTAAACTAGGTTCGTGAAGCAAACGGTATTCATAAAGAGCTTCTGAAAGACCCTAGAGAAGTTTGCTTCCCGAACTTCCGGACACTCGTCGAGAAGATATCGACTCTTGTGTTGTCTGTGAAACTGTACTCGAGACTAGCGGATACCTGCGTCGTTATAATATTTGGAAGGAGTTTCAGGAAGAGCGTTATTTGAGAGGCGAGCATTGAAGGAGCCTGGATATCAAATTCGTGACGTTCATTTTAGTGTCTAAACTCTGAAATCGAAATTTTGAATCTAAATTTCACAACGAGAATTCAGCAAATTATAAAGCTATTTAATTTAATACATACAAATAAGCTATTTAATTTAATATGTACAAATAAGCTATTTAATTTAATAATTTAAAATCAAATTAAAAAGCAATATTTCCATTTTAAGTCTTAATCTCAATATTTTGTACATTTTTAAATTTGTAAAGGGTTTTGGGCCATGAACAAGAAAATCGAGTTACTTTGTCTCAGCTTCCTCTTTTGTCTAAGATCTAGAGAAAACAATTTCGTGAAAATTGAATATTATTGTTTAATTCCAACTTACTCAGCTCTACTGAATAAAGTTTCTAGTATTAGTGTCGATGGAAGCTAAATAACGAAAGAACCAGACAAGAGAGTACAAGAAGTCACAAGTTTAGAGTGAAGCCAGATATCGTGGGCAAGAGGGAAGTCGAGAACTACTGAAGCAGGTGACCCGTGTTAAGTTCAAAGATGCTCCTTCTTGGGCTCCACCTTATAACGACGAGAGGAGAACACATTTATTGACGTGGAATTTAGGTAGAAAGAGAAGGAATCTCTTTGACTTTAAACTGCCTGAAAAAGAAGTAATTTCTATGAAAGTCCCAATTACGCTGCTGATTAAAGATATTAAGCTGAAAGGAAAAAATCAATTAGTAAAAAAAATTAAGTCAAATTATTATTTCAAAAGTGGTACCGTAGAGAGGGGCTATTCGCGCATGGTGTGGCTAATATTACTCTCTAAATCTGAATTAGTAGTTTTCTACTAATGAAATAGTGTCGAATCGTTTACAAATTGCTTTAGTAAGCACTTCTACTATTTTTTAGTACAAAACTACTAATTAATGGTAGAAAATTACTAATTCACTTAGTAAGGTCTAATAAATAAATTAATAACCCTTATTACGTGAATTAGTAGTTTTCTACCATTAATTAGTAGTTTTCTACCATTAATTAGTATTTTTCTACCATTAATTAGTAGTTTTATACCATCAATTAGTAGTTTTCTAATAAAAATTAGTAGAAATGCTTACTAAAGCAATTGGTAAACGATTCGGCACTATTTCGTTAGTAGAAAACTACTAATTCAGATTTAGAGAGTAGGTACAACTCACTTTAAGTATGTTTTTTAATACGATAATTCGAGTAAAAATAATAATCTCTTAGCAAATAAGATTCAGAAGGATTTCTACTTTAGTGAAGATGAGCGAGGAATTTTATACGACCTCTGCAGAAGTATTGGAAAATGTTTAAATGTGTGGGTAAATTTTAAAAAATTGGCTAGACCTCCAAACTTTGTATCAGTTCAATAGTTTAAAAGTAATAAAAAATTCTCGGTTGCCCGTGTTTTTCTTCTAAATTTAAGTGGTAAAAGGAATTTCTTTCATAAATGCGATTTTGTGCGTTCATTAATTAGTTCAAAGGTGATATATGAAAATTCGAAGATGTAGCCAAAAGCACTTTTTGTGGACAAAAGTCTGTCTACAAGCCAATTTTCAATGGATTTTGATGATTTTTTTTTTAAATGACCGAAAGGACTCCAGGTGTAACGAGTCGGTGCAGAAAATTCACTTTAACCAAACAAAAATTTTTATTTAACAACAAAATAAACAATAGTTTTTTTCTAACTTTTCAGATGTACCTTTTTTTTAAGATCTTCAAATTGGTCAAAGAAGAGCTTAAGTAAGTAAATAAGTAAATCTAGTAATAATTTCCAGTAGATTAGAGTAAGAAAAAATTTTTTAAATGTTTTAAACAAATTAATGAACAAAAGCCATTTTTTTGTGATTCGCAATGATTAGTTGCTTGAAATTCATTGTTTTTATATAAAATATGAGAGAAATTAATGCCTAATTGCGATTAATTAAGAATAGCTGCTGTTTAAAAATTATTTAAACAATTTTTATAAACAAATACACAGTTTTCGTATGTCACAATGAATAGGCTCAATTTTTTTTGCAAAATCAACCAAAAAAGTCTTGCCAAAGACTCCGTGCTGTCATTTTTTTCAAATTGACAACAACCGTTAATTATTTGAACAATATTTATAAAAAATTTACATTTTCAACATTATTTATTTATAATATGCATCATATTAGCAATAATTTGCTGAAATATCTATTATTTATTTGTTTTATTTATTTATTTATCTTCAAAATAAATCCAACAGTCCGGAGGCCAATTACAGGATTAAACATAAGTAACTTAGTGGCGAACGCATAGAAAACTAAATATGAATAGGCCCAATTTTTTTTGCGAAACCAACTAAAAATGTACTGCCAATGATTCCTAGCTCTAATTCTGTTAAAATTTATAAACAATATTAATTATTTAAACAATTTTTACAAATAAATGCACATTTTGACCATTTTTCCGAAAATAGGCTCCATTTTCTTAGCGAAATCAACTAAAAATGTATTGCCAATGACTCTCTGCTATGATACTTTGCCAATCGACAAGAACATCATTATTGAAACCACTGAAACAATTATTTAAATAATTTTTAAAAATTATGTACATTTTCGCCACTTTTGCATGAATAGGCTTATTTTTTTCATGGATTAAACTAGAAATGTCTTATCAATGAGTCCTTCTTTTAATATTTATCCAATTAACAAGAACTGTTGATTATTTAAACAATATTTGTAAACAAATTCACAGTTTGGCCATTTTTTAATGAATAATATTAATTTTTTGCGGAATGAACTAAAAGACCAAGGTGTTAACATTGGTTTTTTAGTTCATTCCGCAAAAAAAATTATTATTTATCGTAGATAAATGGTCAAATTGTGAATTTTTTTATAAATATTGTTGAAATAATCAACACTTTTTCTTAATTAGAAAAATATGACAAGAAGGAATAATTGGCAACACATCTCTTATTGCTTCCGCACAAAAAAATTAATATTTATCATGGAAAAATGGTCACACTGTTTTATTTATACTGTTTATAAATACTGGTTATAAATATTGTTTAATTAATCCACAGTACTTGTTCATTGGATAAGTATTACAAAAAGGAGTCATTGGTTAGACATTTCTAGTTTATTCCACGAAAAAATAAACCTATTCATGTAAAAGTGGCCACAATTTACATTTGTTTACAAAAATTGTTTAAATAATTAACTGTTCTTGTCTATTGGCAAAGTATCATAGCAAAGAGTCTTTGGCAATACATTTTCAGTTGATTTCGCTAAGAAAATGGAGCCTATTCTTGAAAAAATGGTCAAAATGGGAATTTATTTATAGCAATTGTTTAAATAATTAATATTTTTCATCAATTTAAACAAAATTACAGCTAGGAGTCACTAGCAATACATTTTTAGTTGGTTTCGCAAAAAAAATTGGGCCTATTCGTGGAATAGTGTTGAAAATGTAAATTTGTTTATAAATATTGTTTAAATAGTTAATAGTTGTTGTTAATTTGAAAAAAATGACAGCAAGGAGTTTTTGTCAAGACATTTTGGGTTGATTCTGCAAAAATAATTGAGCCTATTCATTATGGCATACGAAAACTGTGTATTTGTTTATAAAAATTATTTAAATAATTGTTAAACAGCAGCTATTCTTAATTAATCGCAATTAGGCATTAATTTCTCTCATATTTTATATAAAAACAATGAATTTCAAGCAACTAATCATTGCGAATCACGAGAAAATGACTTTTGTTCATTAATTTGTTTAAAAAATTATAAACAATTCTTTTTCTTACTCTAACCTACTGGAAATTATTGCTAGATAGTTATTACACTGACTTAAACTCTTCTTTGGTCAATTTGAAGATCTTAAAAAAAAAAGGTACATCTGAAAAGTTAGGAAAAAAATATTTTTTATTTTGTTATTAATTAAAAAATTTTTGTTCGGTCAAAGTGAATTTTCTGCACCGACTCGTTATACCTGGAAGCCTTACGGTCATTTAAAAAAAAGTCATCAAAATCCATTAAAAATTGGCTTGTAGATAGTCTTTTGTCCACAAAAAGTGCTTTTGGCTGCACTGTGCGGCGGTACAATTCGACTGGTTCAGCAAGTTATATTTGCTAATTTTTCAGTTTTTGGCAATCGGGTATTATTAATTGATTAATTAATTATTTATTTTTAAAAAGCTAAGTAGAAATAATATTTGACAATAATTGATAGTTTTCGAAATATAACTGTATAAGATATGAATATACCTGTCACAAACCTAACCTCACTTTTCAGTTTCTATTATTTTCGATTTTGCAGCTCAATCGATTACAGAATCAAGTTTTTGTGCTGCATTCTGAAGATATTAACATCACTTATAAAAGAAAATGTTATCTATAAAGATTTATCTGTAATTATTATTATTTTAATATATCTGTAATTATTATTATTATTAGTTATCTGTAATTATTATTATTTTAATATAGAGAATTTGTATTAGTTAAAATACATATTATAGATCAGTTAAATTGCTAAATTGGGGATGGCTAGTAAATTAAATGCTTAGATATGACCTTAGAATCTTAGATGGATGTTAAACAAATTATAGATCCTTTTAAAAATATATTTCGTTAATATTAATGTTGATGTTTAGAAGATCGGCGGTACAAAAAGGTACAACTTTTCAACAATGATAATTAGTAAGTAGAAAATCATTTAAAAATCTAGAAATGATTGATTTCTCTTCAGGATTGAGCCCTCTAACTGATGTAAAAATGAAAAACATGAAAAAAATTTTTCTTGCGCGTAAAGTTAAAAAAAAAAAACTTCAAATTGTAAAGTAAAAATTGTAAAAATTTTTCTTGTTCGTAAAGTTAAAAAAACCTCAAGTTGTAAAAGTTGTACATAATAGCCCCACTCTACAGTATTTTAGCTTGCAATTTAAATTAAAAATCTGCAAAAAGAGACTCTTAATTTAATTAAATCTTTCTGCTTGTTTAGAAGTTTCTGAAGTTTTTAAATAAATTGAAAATTTCAAATCACTTAGATTTGTGATCATAAAAAATGTCAAGTTCAATTCAGCCTTGAGATTAGAAAGAGTGTAGAACTGAAAGTATTCAAATTTGAATTGTTTTTCTATTTAGAAATAACTGGAAGTTCCAAAAACCACAAAAATATATTTTATGAATAAAAGGTTGAACTAAAAATACAAAAATCATTCAATGAAGAATTGCCTACAGTTATAATTTCCAATATAGTATTTCAGCCTTAAAGATGGATTCTCGTTTAAAAAATGTTTCCAAACTTAAATTTTTTCCATTGAAAGTTAAAAGCATTAAGAATCTTGAAAGTTTTAGAGCAATCAAATTCGTCAGAACTTGATTCCATAGATACTTCGATCTTCAATCTTCAATCTCGAAATTGTCAAAATGAAAGCAATCCAATATCAAAAACGTAAATTTTTTAAACTATCGAGAAATATAAATTAAAAAGTTCAATACAAAAATCTTTCAGTAATAAAAAATATTTTACCTTTCAATGAAAAATACACTTGAGACTTTCAATCATTACATTTTGTTCAGAATTAATTTTTTTCTTCAACTTATTGTTTTCAAGTTCGAACGTTTTCAACATTTCATTTTTAAATTAAATTTCTATTAATTACCAAGAATAAAAAAAAGTTTTTTTCTATTCCTACTGTTTTTTTTATGTTTAGAAACAGAAATGCACTTCAATTTACTTTAGTGCTGCATGAAGGAATAATTCTAAAAACACAACGATTTTCTTGGACTCGTTTGCAGACTTCCATCCAACGTTTTATTTCTAACGTGAACGACGACTTTCGTCGAGCAAGGAAGGAACGTGCCTCGTGAGGTTGCATCATCATGAAAGTGTACAGCTTTCCTTTGATGCGAAAATTACCTTTGACTCGAAAACACAACACTATTTTACTGTATTTTACGAGAGCAACCTTTAATGTGGATAACCTGCGGTTTGCTTGGCCACCAAAAGCGGTAAAATTTTTCAAACGGTCTTTCGTGGCTTTAGAATCAGCGATAAATACCGGTATCTTTCAGTACCAGTTTCTAGTTACAATTGCACTCTCATAATGTGGAATAAACTCGTTCTGATAAGAGGCTCGGTTTTCAGGTTCTACTGGTTAAATCAAGCTTACTTTAAGCTTCCATTCAAATTAAATTCAAAGAGCTTCATGAATTTTCGAAAATCCTTTTCAGAAAATTAAAAATGGTTCTCTAATCTTAATTCCGAGTTATGAAAAGTTAATTCACAGAAATTCTAATTTTCCTTTATCAAAGGGATTTTTTTAACTAAATAATTAGACTATTTGTTCCGGACGTATTCTGATAAAGCAGATAAAATTAAATTGAAATACTTTTAAATTTATTTCTTTTAAATTTTAATGTTAAACAATTACGAAAAAATTATTTTTTGATTACTCCTTCGTTTCAGGTGAAAATTATAAAATTCAATTAACTGCAAAAAATTAGAAGCTTACATTATTTAATTTTTTAATATTTCAGAAAGTTTTCCAATTTTCTACCTAAGTATATTGCGTTTTAAAAATAAATTCCTGGTTTTAGACTCGTTAAAAGTAAAGGAGTTTAAAATAATTACATAATTTTATAATAATTACATAAATGTTAACATTTAATTGTGACATTTAGATTTTTTAATCTAATTATTACAAGTTCCTGAAATGATCAAAGCAGATGACGATTATGAATGTTGTAAATGCTTCCATTTTAATTATAAATTATCCGAAAATTCATAAAGTGTTTCCTAAAAATTAAAAAAAGAATTTACATTTCAACAGGTTAATTGAAAATTATAAATGCATTTATAACCCAGAAAAAATTTCATCAGGTTAATTGAAAATTATAAATGCATTTATAACCCAGAAAAAATTTCCTTCAAATTAAAAAATTCGCTTGTTTGCCAATTTTGTTTTATTTAAAGAAATATTTCTTTTATTGAAATAAAAATTTGTTTAATTCAAATAATCGTTTCTTTCATTTCAAAAAGTTTCTTAACAAAAAAATTTTTTGAATTAAAGAAATATTTGTTTGACTGTATAGCAAAGCAATGATTTTTTTGATTCAAAGAAATTTTCTTTGAAACAAAGAAAATTTTCTCTGGATTTGATTTTAACTTAAGGATGTTCAGTTGTTCACTCCGTACAGTCAAACTCTAAATTAACCAATGTTTATCTTGAATTATAAAATCAACAAAAAACAGTCTTTTGTTAATTCCAACGATATTTTTTCAACTGAAGTATTTTACATAAAAAACATTTTGGGTTATAATTGTTTATTTAAAAGTAGTTACTCGAATATTTGTGTTTTTTCTTCTGTTTTAGACAAAAGTCGTAATTTTCATTCGATCTCAATTCTCAACGGCTCATTTTGTTCTTTAAAAGATTCTTTACAATTTTATTTGATACATTTTTATTAAAATTTTTAATTTGACATATTGTTTAATTTGCAAGATATAAAAATTTCATCAGGTTAATTGAAAATTATAAATGCATTTATAACCCAGAAAAAATTTCCTTCAAATTAAAAAATTCGCTTGTTTGCCAATTTGTTTGCCAACTGTATAATTTCGAAATAAAGTAATTTTAATAAAAACGTACCAAACAGAACTGTAAAGAATCTTTGAAAATTACGAATTTTCTCTAAGAAGAAGGAAAAAACACAAATATTCAAATAACTATTTTTAAGTAAACAATTATGATCGAAACTATTTTCTTCTAAAGTAGGGGAGACTGCGCTACAGTAGATAATGAAACCTACAGTAGATAATCATGAATTAAAAATACTAATGAATGTAAAATAATGATTTTAATTTAATTAAAAGTTAAAATGCTATTACTTGTTCATCGATTAAAGTTAAAATTCATTATTTGAAGTTTTTTTGTGCTTTTAATTAAGGATTATCTACTGTAGGCTTCATTATCTACTGTAAGGTGGTTTCCCCTACTTTCACGTTTCTTTTTCAAAATTCTTTAAATATAATTTTGGGTTTATTCTCTTTCAGTTTGTAAATTAACATTAAAATTTAATTATTTTTGAAGTTGACTGTACAATCAGCACAACCTTAATACTTCACATAGTTTTTTCAAGTTTCAAACATTTTTCAAGCCGCTTAAGTGTTTTAATTTAATTTTAATACAAATTTATTCAGGTAGTTTTTCACTGTTTTCTAAAACTTAAAAAATATTTACATAATTTATGATTTAAAAATTTAATTGGAAATTATACGCGATTCTAATTTAATTCTTCCAAACAGTTTTCAAACTCAAAATCTGTCCAGTTCCATTTTAACCCTTAACGGTCACCCGGGGTGTCTCATACACTAACAATTTTTAGTGAGAAAAGTGACTTGTTGTGACTTCTTTGCTTTGTTGATTTTTAAAACTATTTTAAAATGAAAAATTCTACAAAACACCCATTTGGCCTTCTTTTGCAATGTTTAGAATATATATATATAT
>JBAGKK010027844.1:0-11108 GCA_037177015.1 Euceroptres primus
GAATGGTGTATATTAACATCTGATTCTGATGAAAGGAAAAGATTGTGCACAAGGAATCCAAATGGGGGACATTTGTCACCCACAGGACCCTGTGAGGGCAAAAAAATGTATAGGATCCGTCTAGGGTTAAATTCGCAGCAAATAAAAATAATGCGTTTTAAAAATATTGTATTAGGATCACATGATGCGAAGGGAGGTTATTTTCCCTTTTAATTTAAATTTCCGCTTAGAATAATTCACTACAAATCTAAACTAAGGTTATTCATTTTAGAAAAATTGTACCAGGATCACACGATGTTGAAGGAGGTGTTCGCTTCTTGAAATTCACTGAGCTTGAATTCACTTTTGAACGAAATTCACTCTTGAAATTCTTGAGATTCACTTGAAACCAAAATTTAAAGAATTCATTTTAGAAATATTATCAAAGAAGGATGTCGAAGAAGGTTATGCTCTGTCACTTAATTTCCCGTTTAAAATAATTCATTTTCGGAAAATTGTACCAGGTTCACATGATGTCGAAGGAGGTGTTTGCTTTCATTTCATTTCATCAAAATTTTCATCATTTTCATTTCATCAAAAGATGTACCAGGATCACAGGATATCAAAAGAGGTTTATATTTAATTTCTTTTTTAAAATCATTTTTGAAAACCTGTATGATAGGATTATATAGGATGACGAAGGAGGTCATCTTTTTATTTAAGTTCCCGCATAAAATAATTCATTTTCGAAAAACTGTACCAGAATTACAGGATTTTGAAGGAGGTATTTGCTTTCACTTGAAACCAAAATTTAAATAACTCATTTTTACAACAATATTGTATCAAGATCACAGGACGTCAAAGGAGGTTATGCTCTTTTATTTAATTTCCCGTTTAAAATAATTCATTTTTGAAAAATTGTGCCAGGATCACATGATATCAAAAGAGGTTATTCTCCTTTATATTAAAATTCTTTTTTAAAATCAGTTTAGAAAAATAGTATTAGGTTCACAGAATGCTGAAGGAGGTTCTCCTTTGAAATATTAATTCATCTTATAAAATAAAATAGCATAAAATAAAATAAAATCTTAAATAACGTTACTGTCAAAAAGATAGCATATTTCGTGTTGTTTTCCATTTGCTTTTTATTCCACACAAATCTGCTGTATACAAAAATTTGCAACACACTTTTACATTTTCGTCAAAAAATATAAGAGGCATAAAATATATGATAGATATAGATTTACAATTGACGAAGACGCAAGGTACTTGCAACGTAGGGAAAATAAAAAGCATTCGAGATGTTTGTTAGTTTGCCCAATCAAGTGTATTATCTTAATTATAATAATTGTTTAAAGTATCGAAATTAAATGGAAGTCGCATCAACTTGGATAGAGTATCTTAAGAAAGATACAATTAGTATGCTAAACATTAAGTATTATTAGAATCAGTATGAACGCTGCTACAATAAAAAATATTTGATTTTTTTCTCTTTTGTACGTCATCGCAGCGTAACAGTGATTGGATAAATGCACTTATGACTTCTAATCCTCGTTAGTGTTCCTTATATCATTAAATCATAGCAGATATTCTCGACAATATTTCGGGGAAAAAGTTGGAATAAATTGAAAATAAGTAACGAAATTATAACAAAAACAATGGTAATCGTTTCGTTTCTACTTATTAATAAAAGTCTCAAATCCTGTTTAATGTTTGGTGTAACTGATAAACGCATATTATCGCAGTGAGTCAATATAAACCAAGGTAGAAATGATAAAATGAAAACAAATTGCGTTGTAAGACAATTTCAGCACAAAAATTCTATTATACAAGCTTAAAAAAAAAAAGAATTTCTGATATATCTCTTAATATTTCTAAAGATTATGCTCACATTAGGCGGCAACGATCGTCTCCTTGTGGATCTCCCTGAAACAGAAACCGAATAGAATTTTTATTGCATGAACTGTTTGCAAATTTTTGGTACCCATCTCCTTCAAAGTAATTATTTATTTCCAGTCCAGAATAAGGTTGGTGTTAAAATTGTCCAAATCTTCAACCTTTTTCTGTCAGGAAATCTCAGGACCAATGTTCTGATTAGTTACAATAATGAAATTTCATGTGCTATTTTCGTTAAAACCACATAGAATTTCGACTGATCAATGATTATCCATGGCCAACCTGTGCATAATATTGATACTTCATATCCTGCAAGCAGGTGAAAAAGCTTATAGATGAGAATGCAAGTATGCAGCTTTGACCCAATGTGTAACATAAAATTCACAGCAACAATAACTAAAATACAGTAAATCAGACATTACAGGAAATAAGCAATATGTATTTCCTTTTTAAACTGAAAATTTGAAAACTAAAACAGTTTCAGTTCAAATTTTCAGGAAATATTCACATACCGTCTTAGTCTCCAACTAAAAAATTCCCATTCCTAAAGTCAATCATTTTCAAAACAGAAAAATCATCAAACGATGAAAAACGGGTTACATTAATAAAAATGCAGTTCTTTTAAAAAAAAACACTGTTAATAGCATATTTGGAAAGACAAGTTCACGAGAGTAGAAGAATTATTACTTCGGGGAAGATTTTGTTTGAAAGACAATGTGGTTAAATGAGAAATTCGGACTTCGATGTAAGTATTAAACTGCCTTGTGACACACGATTTTTAGTAAAGCGAAAGCGGAAATGTGCAGTGTGAATGAAGAGAATTAACAACAGAAAAAAGCAAAATAAACTCTCGAAATCATGACACTGTAAATGCGATAATCAATGTAGTTTGCAAAATGATTGAATGTACATCTGAGAGATTGAATACAACTTACATAGGCTGCCCATTAGAGCTGTGTGCCTTCTCACTTAATACGGGTAGAGATAAGATGTTCTCTATGGAACAAGAAGTCGACATTGATAAGAAATTCCCCCCGTAGATTATTCGTATTCTACAGCTTTGCTTATTTCAATAATATTCTCAATTCAAGAAATCTATTTACATAAATTAAATGCAGTTTATAGAAATAAAGATGTGTATTTTTATTTGATTTTTTATGATATTTTAATTATTACATTCTCATCACTATGAGAGTGTATTAGTTTTTTAAAGCGGCTTTAGGTGCTTGCTTTGTAATAAAATATCAAATAAGCCATTTTGTACTTTTGGCTGTTTCTGAATTTAAATATTACTTTACTGCCTTATATTATTTTTATATCTGGTATGGATTTCTTAAATGCACACAAGGAAATTCTAATGTCACTGATTTTTCTTGTGAAATCGAAATTTTTTCAGATGGAAAACGACAGGTTGATATGAAACAATGCACGATGAATGCGATAAAAATATTTTTAGTATAACTTTAAAAAATTGCAGTCAAGCCGACAAATTGCACTCTTTTGTGTATAGTGTATCCACATTAGGTTGGGTAGAAAATATCGAATTCTGAGCAATCAAATCCTGGCACTAAAAAAGTTGTTTTTCTAATCAGAATGACAATTCATTTTTGAAAAATATACATTCGTCTCCCACAGACAGTCCGATTATAGAGTGGCCGGCTTCACGCTTGACTGGTTCTATCCCCCCCCCCCTGAGCGTCCCTCACTGAAGGTCATCGCTCGAACAGTCAGGGCCGTCAGAAGTTCTTTACATCGCGACTCTCTGCGCATTTATTTTTGGACGTTCAGAGACTATATACGCGGTCCTGAGTGTTGACATAAGTGCACTCGCTCGTCGCTTTAAATCCGGTTCAAACTGGATTTTAATAGTACCCACGAAGTGGCCGCCTACCCCCGAGGCCGGCCTGTCTGTAGGAGACGAGTGTAAGTCACCAAGGGTATGAAATTTGGAATTTTTGATATTTTTTATTTATCTATATGAGTGCGAAAATAATGGTGAGTTTTTTTAAAGTATAGTTTGTAGTAATATTTATTATTTTTTAAAAACTTTTTGTCGTAGTTATTGAGATTTTTTTAGTCAAAATTCGATATTTTCGGCCCGTCCTAATCCACATTGTCTTCTGAGAACAGTGTAATTTATTCAAAATTTAAATTTGGTTGTCATGCATTGGCACTTAAACTTTGTTCTTCTTATAAAAAAATAGATCAAAAACCATTTTTTATAAAGTTGAATTTGGGTCAATTTCATGTTGTATGAAATAAAATAAATAAACCACAAATAAATAAGTACCACAAATAAAAACAAAAAGTGGTTAATATACTGAAGACCTGTCCCAACAACTAAATAATAATGTACTCCAAACGTAATAAAAACTTTGATAAAAACATCAGTGAAATTATATTTCAATAAAAACCAATCAAGTTTCTCCTTACCTGTTGGTGATGGAGTTCTTCTGAGGGTCTGAAACCCAAATTTTCCCTATGCCGAGACAAACTGGTGGACAAGTGCTGCCTTTTACGTTCAGACGTGGCTACTTCCTGCAAGAAATAGCAAATAATTGAGTAAGTTAATTTTAAATGCAATTAAACGAGGAGTTGACAACTCGACCGATCGAGTGTACATCTACTTCTGACTTGAAGATACTTCAGGGTATTTCAATGACTTCAGAAGATTTCACTGACTTCAGGAGAATTCAAGTGACTTCAAATGAATTCAGGTGATTTCAAGTGAATTCACGTGACTTCATGTGAATTGACGTGAATTCAAATGACTTCAGATATTTCAGAAGATTTCAAGTGACTTCAGGAGAATTTCAGTGACTTCAGATGAATTCAGGTGATTTCAAGTGACTTCACATGAATTCAAATGACTTCAGATATTTCAGGAGAATTCAAGTGACTTCAAATGAATTTAAGTGACTTCATGTGAATTCACGTGACTTCAGATATTTTAGAAGATTTCAAGTGACTTCAGGAGAATTTCAGTGACTTCAAATGAATTCAGGTGAATTCATGTGATTTCATGTGAATTCAAATTACTTTAGATATTTCAGGAGATTTCAAGTGACTTCAGGAGAATTTCAGTGACTTTAAATGAATTCAGGTGATTTCAAGTGACTTCAAGAGAATTTTAGTGACTTCAAATGAATTCAGATGATTTCAAGTGACTTCACGTGACTTCGGGTGCATTCACGTGACTTCATGTGAATTCAAATTACTTTAGATATTTCAGGATATTTCAAGTGACTTCAGGAGAATTTCAGTGACTTGAAATGAATCCAGGTGATTTCAAGTGACTTCGCATGAATTCAGATATTTCAGGAGAATTCAAGTGATTTCAAATGAATTTAAGTGACTTCAAGTGACTTTATGTGAATTCAAATGACTTCAGATATTTCAGGAGATTTCAAGTGACTTCGAGAGAATTCAAGGAACTTCAAATGAATTCAGGTGATTTCAAGTAACTTCGCGTGACTTCATGTGGATTCAAATGACTTTAAATATTTCAGGAGATTTCAAGTGACTTTAGAATTCAAATGACTTCAGGAGAATTCAAGTGCCTTCAGGAGTATTCAAGGGACTTCAAATGAATTCAGGCGATTTCAAGTGATTTCACGCGATTGCAAGTAAATTCACACGAATTCAAATGACTTCAGATATTTCAAGAGAATTCATGTAACTTCAATTAAATTCAGGTGATTTCAAGTGACTTCACGTGAATTCAGATATTTCAAGAGACTTCAGAAGATTTCATTACAAGTATACACTTGACTTCACGAGTTGTCAACTCCTCGCAATTAAATGAAATTCTTTAATAATTAAAGTCAATTTACTTTAATTAAGGACACTTTCAAAATATTCTGGGGGTTTTTTTTTTATTATCAATACGTACTTCTCCTTCGTTGTTCAAGAGAAGAGTCGTCATATTATCCGCGGTGAACCATTTCTGACCTTTCATAACGATATTGGATGGAGGCTCATGGGTTGCGCCGATATCCGACGACCAAACCATCACGTTAGCACCAGCTTCAACTTTCGCGGTCCTATGGAACTTGAAGATCGTCTCTAAAGTTCCGGCTTTGCGGATTATCTGCCAGCCACTCAAAACAATCTCCTAAAACCAGAGAAAAAAATTCCATTGATTTTCAATTTAAATTTTATACCTAAAATTTGATAATACTTTTTTTAAACTCCCAGTGCCCCCATAATTTTAATTTTTAAATATATTTTTTTGTTTAAAGTTTTTTAGCAGAATTTTTTGTTTATTATTTGTTAAAATCACGTATAACAGGGAGTTTTTTCAAATTTTCAAATTTTTAATTTTTAAACAGAAAAATATACTACCTTGGCCCCTTTATTGGTCAGCTTAACATAGCGACCTTGAGGATCAGCTTCCGTGATTTCCACGTCTCCCCTCGCTGTTCCCGAAACGCTGTAGTCACTGCTGCTGCGTTCTTCACTTTCCTCCAAAAGTGTACGCTTTCGTTTTCCGCCTCTGATGGGAGTGTGTCGCGATGGAGTGCTTCTGCCTCCCTGCATCGTTGAACTCGGGGATTGCATTGGTGTAATGTTCAACCTGTAAATATTGATAAAATTCAACAAAAAAAATCAAATTTGCATTAAAATTACTTATTAATCAATGTCTCCATTTTTATTCTTCAAATTCAACATATGACATCACTGCAGCCGTATTTACCTTGCCTCTTCAGATTCGAGAAGCTTTCTGTATGCGGCGATTTCAATGTCAAGAGCGATCTTAATGTCCATGAGATCCTGGTACTCTTGTAGTTGCTGTGCCATTTCGTCACGCATTCGAGACAACTCAGCTTCCAAACCAGCCAAACCTTCAGCATGGCGAGCCCTCTCGTTCTCTCGCAGTGTTTCCAAATCTCTGTGAAGAAAAACGAAATATATTTACTACAAGTCGAAATAAATGTAGGAGAAATTTTAACTGAATTTCCTTAAAGGATGCTTGCCTAATTCTAGCATTGAGTGCATTATTGGCAGCTTCAAGCTCACTGATTCGCTGATTCAATCCATCGATTCGGGTGCGAGTTTGACGAAGTTCCTCAACTGCAACACTGGCAGCTCCGCTGTTTCGTTGGGCGTGAGATGTCAAGTTTTTAATCTTGTTCTCGTACAGTAACTCGATCTCTTCGCGATTAGCACGCATCTGGGCTTCATACTGATCACGCAATTCTTGTAATGATTGTTGCAACTTGGCTTCATACTGTTCTGCAAGACGACCGTCGATCTCTGATATTTCAACCTGCAGTAGAGGAGGAAGGAAGAACAGATTATAAAAAAGAGAATTAGAAAAATGTTGTTGTAAATTATTAGGAGTCAAATATTAAATAGTGGAGAAAACTAATAAATGCAAAAATTAAATAATAATTAAAATTAAATTAAATAAATAAAAGCAAAAATTTATAATTCTTTTTAAAAAGTGGAAACTGTTTCAATGCTTACTTGACGACGTGTACGAGTTTCTGTAAGTTCCTGCTGGTAAACTTGATCCTTAAAGCTGTTCTCTTCCTTGAGACTTTGAATGTGATTTTCGAGATCAATTCGCTGCAATGTTTCCTCTTCAAGATTCTTTCGACAATCATCCAATAACGCTTGCAGTCTCTCAACCTCCTTTTCTAATTCGCGTACCCTCTCGGCAAGCTTTTTGCGTTCAGCCTGCGACTGATTGAACTGTGATTGTAGATCTCCGCAACGAGATTCGTAGATTGTCGCGTTCCTTTCTGCAATTTGTAAATCCTTTGTCTTCTTCTCTAGTCTGAAAAAAAAGAAAAATACTGTCATAACGATGGAATATATAATTTAACCAGAAAAAATATTTTTTAGTTAAAGAAAAGGTAAATAAACATTTTTTGAATCCACAAAATTCATCATCTTCAATCTCAGTGAAGAATTTTGAACCGTATTTGCCAGACATATTATCAAATAAGTACTAATACTTTCTTCACGGTTTACTGAATTACCATAATTTGAACGTGTTGATTCCACTGTTTAGAAAAAGTGGAATATCAATGAGGGCTTTCTCAATGCTGAAATATTTCCTCCTTTTTTGAGTTGGGCTGTTACAATCGACATTTGCAAAATTTTAAAACTGAACATGCACCAATTTAATTTTAGAAAGTTTTGGGCTGCCTGGCTTTTACAAATTTTCCACCTAGTTTATATTTTTCTGGGTAGATCGTATCAGATTTTTAAAATAATATTTTTAAGAAAGTCTCGAGGAAAGAGTTTTGAAAAATGCTGGAAGACAAACTGAAAGGCGTGGCCCGCATCACCCTATACCCGAAATGTGATCACTGAACGTAAACGTTCCCTTTCCTGTGCTATGAATCGTCGCCAGTCACGATAGTGGGTTGTGACTAAAACCTGCAATAGTTTGTATAACTTTTAATGCAACACATGGTCAGAATACACTAATACAGGAACCTTCAAATATTATCGAGTCCAAAATAACAAACATTCCTTCAACATTCCTTAAAATTTCTTGAAAAGATTATAAATTAAATTAAACAGATGATTAACAATAAACAAAATAATCAAAGGGACGAATGGATGAAAGAAAAGACTTTTTTTATTTGGATAATTTTTATCTTGAGTAATCTATATTAAATTATTTCCAAAGTAATTTAAACAAATTAATTATAAAGTAAAAAAGTAAATGATAATATAGTAAATAAATAATAATAAAGTAAAAAGTAATTTATAAAAATAGGTCGAGATTGGAATTCAATCTTGGTCGATAATGATACCGTTATACGACCTTTTTTTATCTTGCCTACAGAAGTATTTTTTTAATTCTGAAAGTAAATTTTGGAATAAAACTCGAGTATAACAAAAGGATTATTTATAAGCTCGGATTCATATATTTGCAATATTATAAAACATCTTTTAATACTCAGATGTAGGTCAGTTTATTTTTACCTCTAATGATAAACTAGAAATAAAAAAAATGTATATCTTTGCCTCTACTATTTTTATCCTCGTTTGATCTTGCACAAGAAAAACAAACATTGCTTTTTATAATTATGCATCATATTTCACGTGCAGGAGAAAATTAACTTGCAACATTCTTGTTATTTTTCAAATTTAATTTTATCTCTCTAAGGAAAAAAATATTGGTTTAACATAGACGTCAAGTCTACAGAAACTCATAAGTATTAATTAAAGGCTAATTTTCTCCCCGTCTGACTACGAGTGACGAATCCAGATACAGAGAGCAAAATGTGCTTAAAGTTCGGAATGTTCAAATAAACGATATTTATATTTGATTTCATTTCAAACTCAAATTTGTTCTAAAATATTGGTTTATTACTAAAGAAATTAATATAACAGAGATCACAGCGGTTCAGAAGTTCTATTTTAGGGAAAATAGGGGATTTCTATTACGAAAAAGGGGGAAATTTGATTCTTTTAAAAATACCATGAAAGCCAGTAAAAGTTAAGAAATATACATTTTTAGAAGAAAACTCAAATTTCATTAATAAATAAAATTATATTGACTGCAACTAAACTAGCAATTAAATCATAAAAATATTATTATTATTACTAATACTCAGTGATTATTATTATTATTACTTCATGAAAAAAGAAAATATTATATTAAAAATTTTTTTATTATATTTTAAATAAATGACGGAACATGCTTGCCCTTCCGTGTGGCGCTGTTGATGCCTTGAGGTCTTGTTCTTAACCCTTAAAGTCCTAACTGCTGCAACCGCTGCACAGTAAACAAGAGTTTATAGTTATTATTATTACTTCATGAAATCTTCTGGATTTTTTGACAATCTTCTAGAATTTTTTAGAATAGTTTTAATTTCCCATTTACTTGTAGATTCGATAAATCTTCTAAAATTTGTCAAAATCCTCTGGAATCTTCAAGATTTTAATAATGTTTTAGAATCTTTCAGAGATTTCTTGATTCTTACAGAATCTTCAAAAACCTTCCAGTATTGTCCAGTACCTTTTAACATTTCCCAGGATTTTTTCAAACTCCTTCAGAGGTATCCAGCCTTTTTCAGAGCTTTAAAATCTTCTAAAATCTTCAAAAACACTCCAGAACCTATTATGATTTTTCAAAATATTCTAGACTGTTTCAGGATCTTTTAGAATCCTCAAGAATCTTTTGAATTCTGCCCTAAACTTCAATGTCTTCCGGTCTCTTCCAGACTTTTTTTTTTGAAGAGTTTCGAAAAGTCTAAAAAATTTTATGAAGATTTTGAAAAGAGTCTAGAAGATTCTTGAAGATTGTGGGACTCTTTTGCAGATTTCAGAGGGTTCTAAAATATTCAGAATTCCGGAGTTCAGAATATTCTGAAGGATTCTGAAACAGTCTAATATTTTTTTAAATATTAAAGAATTTTGGAAAATTCTTTAAGATTTTATAAGATTATAGGCGAACCCAGAAAAAAGATTCTAGAAAATATTCTAAAAAAACCAGAAAATATTAGACGGTTATGGAAAATTCTAAAAGGCATTGAAAGAGTCCGGAAGATGTTTTGAACTCTGAATCTCTAAGGTTTTAATATTGTGGCATACGTTTTTGAACGTCATAAGTTTCAATTTATTCTTGGAAAATTAATTAATTACGTAGAAAATATTGATATATGTAGTTGGCTTTAAGGCCAGGTGAATTGAAACCAATTAAATTGCTTCAAACGTTTCGACATACAATGGTGGCCCTCATCAGTGAATTTTATTAAATCTGTGGAAATTACATAATTTCTTGTATGTACTCTTTGGTAAATATAGCTGTTGTAAAATTATACATAATTTGTTAAATTGAAATGTAAATTAAAATTTTTTCTCATTTCTTTTTCCCTTTTTTTTATTTTATATATTTTATAATTTAACAATTGTTATTAATAAATCATCAATTTTTCTGTAACAAATTATATAACGAAGTACAATTGGTGAAATAATTACAATGTATTCATATTCATATTTATTGAATCCCAACAGCTTTAAAAGTCAATTACAGGGTTTCTTTAAGCCTAATTCGAGGTTATAAATGGAAATAGTGTGTGTCTTCTTTCAGAATCTAATGCTATCTATACATTTACTATAGCTACTCACATGATCTCTTATTTAGTATAAATAGTTGCTAAAAATTAGTTGCTAACACGTTGAGTTTATCCATGGAGGATTGAAACAAATCAAACTCTTTGCCGTGCCTTAAACAAAAATCATTCATTCTAATACACATCTCTTGA
>JBAGKK010027855.1:0-11108 GCA_037177015.1 Euceroptres primus
AAGTAGACGTTAAATTAAACTTATATTTAAAAAATATTTTTCACTTGTGACAAAAATCAAACAGAAATAGTTCATACAACCCTGCCTTGTTTACGTTTAGAGTCACTCGCTTTAGTGACAATGCCATTGAGGCAACCCCCGAAGCAGGCCTTAAATCGGGCTTTCAGTGTATTAATGAAAGTATCTAAAGTAATTCAATTTTTCTAGGTGAGTTTGCCACGAATTAAGTGATAAGTAATCTAATTTTGCTTGGAATGATGTTGCAAAATAACGATTCAAAGTCCAACACGTGTTCTTGTAATCAGATTATTAAAAATAAGAATACGTGAATTAATTTGGAGCACGCATCCTACCGCACTTGCGTATAAACACAGAAAATTAAGCGCTTGCCCTACTTATATCTCTGTAAGCAGCGGCTCGTATACATTAAAGCTATTAAGAAAAGAAACAATATTTATTCACAAAGAAAGAATTCCAGTCGCGAGAAGTTTTCATCATCCTAGAATATGGGAGGAAAACCTTGTGCTCACAACTGATATATTTTTCACATTTTCTTTGCTATTTTAATTATAACATTTCCCACCACGATAATTTAAAACAAAATAGTTCTTTTCAATTAAAATTCATGCTACCGTCCATATCATTAGATTTCACAATACTTTTGAATGTATAATCTTGCCCATATAAAAAATATTTACCGCCTGAAGATCTTTCTGATTAAATATTTAGAACTGTTCCCAATATGCAAAAGCAGATAAGAACTTTTTCATATTGCTATTACAGTTGATAAGAATCTTTATTAAGAGCAGTTCGATTTTAATAATGCTCTCAAATGTGAATTGTGTAAATTATGTAGAATCAGTTTCATTTCCTTTTTTTGTTTTTATTCTTACAATTTATCATTGATGCTTAATAAATTATCACTTCACAGGTCTCGTCAATGCAGTGTGTCCGAACAATTGTTCCACCAATGGTTACAGCCACATCGACACCCGTCAGTGTCACCACCAGCATTCTGCAGTCCACCTTATCTCAAGCACCAACTCTGCTGCACTCGCAACTGACATCAGGAGAAGTTCAATACAAGACTGGATCCTTGCCTATTGATGGTAAAAGCGTCGAACCCGATGCATTACCAACGAACTCTACAATCAAGAAGGACCCTGATGGTCTTCAATCAAAACTACACTCAAACGACAACCCACCATCGAGGTTAGATTCTGACATCGGCAAAACTGGAGCAACTTCCCATCGACTCGAGGAATCCCAAAACGTTCTGCTGAAGCAACTCCTACAAAACACAGCCTGCGCGACCACATCTCTCTCATCCTCCACCAGTCAAGGACCGAGTTTGCCTTTGGTTCCATCTTTAGAAGCTCAGCTAGCGAGACCCGTACCTCCCACTCCGTCTTCCTTACTACCTCCTCTGCTAAACGAACCTCCCGTGAGCAAAACCCCTCCCATGAAACAAGTCTTGACGAAAGAAACCTCCTTCGTATCCCACGCGGTTACAACCTCCAAAATGCAGAGCTCAACGCCCAAAGAAGAAACTCCAAAACCTCCACCATCACAGCAACAAGTGACAACGTCTTCCCTAAACGTCCAAACCATTTCCCGATCTCTGGAGACATTAGCGAAGCAGCAGGTGCACAATCAGCATATTAAAAATCTCTCTCTGTCCATTCCGGGAAGTCAAGCGGGGATCACGACTTCGACAATCAAACAGACGATCTCAACACCACCTGCAATGTCCGAAAGTTCGAGTGTTCCACAAGAGAGTGTTTCTCAATCTCCGACTGTGTCAACGACTGAAGTGATCACAAATGTTTCACAGGCACAGCAGAGAACCTTGACTCCAGTCACTGTTTCCAGACATTTGATGCAAACCAAACCCATCGTTTCCACGATGACCCTGAAAACCACTTTGTCCAGTGCAGAAGTGTCGAATCTTGTGCAAGCGACTCAACAATTTTCGACTTCTTCGATCTCGCAGCCTGTTGTCACTGAAGCTCAGCCGCAGCAAATTCTTCCTCCGAAGCCTCCAACTCCGATCCAGCAGCAGCCACAACAGCAGCAGTCTCCGATTGTTAGTACAATACAACCGTCAGTGCCTCAGACGACGACTCAATCTCTGAGTCGTTCACAAGCTCAGATGACGCAGAGTACAATTACATCACACACAGTGCCTTTGATGGAAGTGAAGAAAGAAATTCTTGACGAAGTTTTACCTGGTGGTAATTCTGTCCCACTAAACGATACCAAAGACTTTCTTCCTGCCAAAGAAGAGCTCGTTGATGGATCTATCGACGACAAAAATGGTCTGTTCTTTATTGACGATTCCGTTGTTTTCGCTTAAACGTAGCAGGGAATTTTAAACTGAAATCTTTGTTTACTTGCAGATCTCAAAAAGTTAAAAAGACGGCAGTACCAGCAAAAGCGCAGACAAAGTCAAGGTAAGGACGCAGCCATGGGTCCTCAGAAGAAACGCGCCAGGAAGGAACCTAGATTAGTAGAAGACTATGACACATTTGTAGACAATGTCATGTTGCAATTGAGACAGCTGCCTGCAATGGCTGTACTGGAGCCTCTCTTGAGCAGAAATTATGGCGTCTGTCCGATTTTTGGATCCGGAGACTTGTCGAAAATTGGTACTGCGAAGGACTACAACACAAGAACGGGCGACCTCATTGGTTCTTATGGAAACGCGAGGCTCTCAGGTATTTCTGACCACTACAATACTCAACCCTTCGGAGAACTGGAACCGTTGCCACCTGTTCCGCCAGTCTCTACTCAAAGGGGATTCTACGATCAGGAATTTCCTCCGCTCAAATTCGATGACAGTATGTCTATAAACAAACTTATAATCCCGAGTTTTGATACATATGGGCATTTTTTTTCGTGAATCACAAACAGTTGGATGCTATTTTTTTACATTCTCATCATCATTTGAGAAGGTATTGGTTTGTTTTTACTATCTTTGACCTTATGACTTTGAATGTTTCCCAAGTGCAAATATTTTGGAAAAACCTTACAGATAACGTTCTGCCCTTTCCAAAATCCGCGAATTATAAATGCACCGGTGAAATTTTATTCAATCGAAATATTTTTGTCTGGAGTTGTCATTTTTTTCCATACACTAATTTGGTAAACTTTTTCTCTTTAAACTATATATTAATACCTGATTCAAAAATAAAATAATAAATTTTTGCTGTAAAATAAAAAAATAAAAAAAATTGATAGTTATTTTCGAAATTTTTGAAAATCCCATCAAGTTTTTAATTTTATCTCAATAGCCCAGTCAAATTGTCATTTTACACCGTATTAACTCACTAACGCATTTTTTTTTTTTTGCTTAATCGCTTCAGTTTGGGTCACTTATATACCATTTGGTTTTGTGACAAGAATTTCGAACCGGAACCTGGGCACATTTTTTGAGAAAGGTGCCAAAAATCACATATGCGTGGATTGTTGCTCTCCTATGGATTTTAGCAAAAAAAGGTACAGAGAGGAAAGAAAGTAGACAAAATTCTGAGAAATTTGGAACAAAAATAATGTCCTAGCATCAATATTTTCCGAAATACAGCGTTTCGAAAACCCTGTTTTTTTTTATTTTTAGCCCAAAAGTAGCCCAAAAATCACTACTTTTCAAAAAACCATCTGGAATTTGTATAAACGATTGACCTACGCCAAAATGATCTACAGATGACTTAAAGTAGGCGTAATCATCTTTAATTTAAGACAAAGAACAACCCTCTAGGTCCAATAGATCGTGAGCTACGACCTTTCAAAGATGACACCTTTTTGCCTGTTTTTATGACCTAAAATCATGGGTTTAGTTTTTGTGAACTAGAGCGTTTCCTAATAAATCTACGTTTAGCTGCCAGAAGATAACTAAAAGTGCATAAAGTTCCACGTAAATTGAAAAAAAAACAATTTTCTATCTTCATAAACTTCGGAGTTATGAATTTTTGAAACTATGTGTTTTTTCACTGTTTTTCTCAAAAAATGGAAAACATGTTTTCTTGATTATTTCTGCAATCCTGACGTGAAAATTACATAAGGATAAATGAAAGAGGACTCAATTCTGAGAAATTAAAAAAAAACGTGCTTCTAACTTAAATAGGTCAAAAGTTATGACCTCTCAAGTTGACCCTCTCTGTCTTTTGTGAGTCAAATGGATTGAAAAATGTAATTTCAGTCATGTTTTGACTAATACAATAAAATTTAATGCACTGAATGATTACTAATGATCAATTAAACATTTCTTATAAATAAACTAACAATTATTTGAATTAATTAATTTTTTAACAGATTCATTTTTCATTTTTTGCATATTTTTCATTCATTTTTTCGCAGAAATTAATTCAAAATGATTTATTCGTCACTTCATGAGTAATGAAACATATTTATAAACAAATAAATGTTATTAAAAATTAAGTTTTCACTTTTTTAGTACTTGGCTCCTAATAAAACTAATACAATAAAATAGAATATACTTAATGATTAATAATGATCAATTAAACATTTCTTATAAATAAAGTAACAATTATTTTAATCAATTAATTTTTTTACAAGATAATTTTTCATTTTTTGCACATTTTTCATTCATTTTTTCGCAGAAATTAATTCAAAATGGTTTATTCTTTACTTTTTATTAGTAAGAAAACATATTAATAAGCAAATAAATGTTATTAAAAATTAATGTTATTAAAGAATTAAGTTTTCACTTTTTCAGCACTTACAACTACTTTTGCCTCCTAAATTAATTGAAAATAGGTGAGTATTCATTATTTATAAGTAAAACAAAATATTATTGTTTAAGTAATAAATGTTAACACTGAGTCCCTTTTCTCATAATTATTCCATGGTTTTTAGAAGGAACGGAAGGTGCACAGTAAAAACGAATGCTTCAAATTATTACACCTTAAAATTAAATTAACTTAAATTCAGCAAAATTTGTTTGATTTTAAGAAAATCGTTCTGAATCTATAAGACCCCAATGGATGAATTCCAAAACATTATTATTGAAATCCAAGTTCGGAACAGTTGTTTTCATAATTTTTAGGATGTCTAGGATGTTTACTTAAAAGAAGCGCCGAAAACTCTATCTCCTGGGTGCTGCGGAAACGAGATGTAGTTTTAAAAAAATGTTTATTATCCACTTTCCATTCCTTCTGCAAAGAACAGAATAATTAGATTCAAATTCTTAACATTTATTGCTTTAAAAAAGTATTTTTCTTTATTTATAAATAATGAATACTTACCTATTTTCAATTAATTTAGGAGACAAAAGTAGCCATAAGTGTTCAGAAAGTTAAAACTTAATTTTTAATAACATTTATTTGTTTATAAATATGTTTCATTACTCATGAAAAGTGACAAATAAATCATTTTGAACTAATTTCTGCGAAAAAACGAATGAAAAGTATGCAAAAAATGAAAAATTATTTTGTAAAAAAATTAATTAAAATAATTGTTACTTTATTGAGTTAGAACCACGTTTTTTTTTAATTTCTCAGAATTGAGTCTTCTTTCATTTATCCTTATGTAATTTTCACATCAGGATTGCAGAAGTAATCAAGAAAACGTGTTTTCCATTTTTTGAGAAAAACAGTGAAAAAAACACATAGTTTCAAAAATTCATAACTCCGAAGTTTATGAAGATAGAACATTGTTTTTTTTTTCATTTTACGTGGAATTTTATGCACTTTTAGTTATCCTCTGGCAGCATAAACGTAGATTTATTAGGAAACGCTCTAGTTCTCAAAAACTAAACCTATGATTTTTTGTCATAAAAACAGGTAAAAAGGATTGTTCTTTGTCTTAAATTAAAGATAATTACGCCTTCTTTAAATCATCTGCAGACCATTTTGGCGTAGGTCAATCGATTATACAAATTCTAAATGGTTTTTTGAAAAGTAGCGATTTTTGGGCAAAAATCGAAAAAACAGGGTTTTTCGAAACGCTGTATCTCGGAAAATATCGGTGCCAGGACATTATTTTTTTCCAAATTTCTCAGAATTTTGTCTACTTTCTTTCCTCTCTGTATCTTTTTTTGCTAAAATCCATAGAAGAGCAACAATCCACGCATATGTGATTTTGGCACATTTCTCCAAAAATATGCCCAAGTTCCGGTCCAAAATTCTTGTCACAAAAGCAGATGGCGTATAAGTGACCCAAACTGATGCTATTAAGCAAAAAATATGCGCTCGTGAATTAATATGGGATTTCGCCTCTTTTTCCGACAATTTGACTGGACTACAAAGGAATACTTTGGAGTATAAAAAAATACACGAAAAAAGCGAATTGCACAATTTTCGGAAATTAACTTTTGAAAAATTTCATGAGAATAATTTTAAAATATCGGATGTATTTTAGATCTCAAATTCTGATTCTCCAGTAAATTTTGCATAAAAATATATAGCTTCAATTAATTTGATTAAAAAATTTGTTGTAAATTAAAAATTGTAGGCAATTATTATTTAAATTGTTTACATTACTTGTTTGAAAGAATTTCAAAGATAGAAGAAATAATAACTTTTCAAAAAAACAAGTTTCAAGCAGATTGTCTAACATGTTCGTCTGATAAATCCAAGGTAATCTGGATTTATCAGGAAAAAGTTTTAAGTAGGTACCTGGAAAAATCTGGAAATTTCACTGTTTTAATTTCAGTCACATTTTCTCTAAAATTTAAAAGCTCGAGGGACGCTTTAATTATTGATAGAAGGATGAGAAATAAAAGGAAAACTATCTGAAAAAATGCTAGAAGTATCTGAAAAGCCTGAAATTTTCAGGGAATCTTTTTTTTTTCTAAATTTGAATAGACACTCTGATTTCTGTAAGTTTTAAAAAATTGGTGAGGTGAATATTTATTTTTTGTGAAATCCCCATTAATATCTGGAGTTTCATCTGTATTTTATAAAACTAGACAAAACTCGTTAAGAATTAATTCTTTTATTTTTGAAATTGTTTTTAAAAAGCGTTATTAGGCAAATATCAGAAATTATTTACAAAAACAAATGCCCATATTTTGATCGTAATTCTTTGTCTAACGAATAAACTTCCTTGCGTAGCGGATGACAGAAAAGAAAGCATGTCAGCAACTCGAGACATCGACACCCCGGACACAGTCGTCAGTTCTTCATCTCCAGAATGTGTGATCCCGGAAACCATTCATAAGTATCCGTATCTGAGAGTCATTATCGATGATGAATCGGATGACGAATCTGAAAATCAGAATCGATATTCACCTCCAATACCTCTACTTAATCCTGTCCCGATTCGACCAAGACCGGGCTCTTACATAAAAGAAATAGCTAATGATAACAAAGAGAATTTGGGAACAAGGTGAAAATCAAAGAGAATTTGTTGTTTTTTTTAAAGTAAGAATATTTTATTAGAAAAATTTGTGGAAGGTTTTTTTTTCTTTCATTGCAGAATTGGAAAATCGCCACCTGCTCCAACAAAAGAAAGTGGAAATATCAATGTCACGGTGACGTTGAATAGTCAATCTTCCGATGATATATTGGGAGTACTTAGAGACTTAGCAAATTTTTTAAATTGTCCCGCTCCCACCGATTATCGGATTGAAGAACGCACTACCACACCACCTAGTCAAAAATTGGGACTTTATAGGACTAAAGGAAAAGATGGAAAGGAAGGAGGTATGCGGAACTTCTAATATAAATAAATAATTAATAGTTGATTCTTATTCTAATTTATCTTACAAAACCGAAATTCTTTTTTTACAGCACCGGTCGATATTCAGAGCATCTTAAACGGCGCTGCGAAGTTCTGTCGACACTGCGATGTAGTCATATTAAATACTTTAATAAGGAAAAAGGCGTCGGAGTTTCAATTTATAAGTAAAGACGAAATGGAACCTGGCGAAGAATTCTTCTTTTGTTCGGTAGAGTGTTACTATCAATTTACCGTCATCCACAAAACGACTAACGTCTCTCCAAACAAGGTTTGTTTTCTAATTCAGTATTTAAGTACTTACAGAAATGTATCAAAACGACATTTAATAAAATTTTACTTTTTTCACAGGCCGCAGCAATTGTGGACCATTTGAGCCAGAAAGCAGAAAACAAATTTGTAGAGGAGAATCTCAAGAAACTGCAAGAAAAGAAGTTTTTCGGAAAGAAAGCGGTTGATCGCGAAGAAAATACTAAGCGACTGAAGCGACTGGTTGCAGAATATGAGAATTCTAAGGACGATTTTGATTTACAAGATGGCCTTTTAGGTAGAAAGCGATCGATTTCAGTTTTGGAAGAACCTTCAATCGATTCTAACGAGCCACAACCACCGGCCAAACTCTGGAAAGGCGTTCGCTATAAAAACTGGTCCATGGGTGCAATGCAACCTGCTGTTAAATACAAGAAACCTAACGAACGCGAAGTCACCGAGGTTCGTTAAAAGTCCTACTTTCAGGATAGATATTTGACCAAAGATTAGGAACTTAAATATCCCTTTTTACAGATGCTCTTCCGCATGGGTGTGACTGTTAATCCAGCGAAGGCGGAGGACTCAAGGCGCTGTATATTTTGTCAAAATCAGGGCGACGGAGCCGCGGATGGTCCGGCTCGGCTGTTAAATTTCGACGTAGACAAGTGGGTTCATCTGAATTGTGGTCTTTGGGCACAAGAAGTCTTCGAAACGGTTAACGGAGCCTTGATGCAATTCGACGAAGCTCTGCAACACAGTCTCACCTTGAATTGTGTCGTGTGCGAGAAACCTGGCGCTTCTGTCAGATGCTACAAAACTCGTTGCACTAACTTTTATCATCTCGGTTGCGCTGTTAAGGATAACTGTGTTTTCTTCAAGAGCAAGGTACTTAAGGAAATATTACCATGAATTCTCTCTAAGATTGAATACCGACCCAGTCAAGATCATGATCTTTAAATCAGGCTTTAAAGTCTTAAACCTATTCCCCTTATTTATAAATACCCTTTTCTTCAAGAAACTTCCTCCTTTTTCCCTTTCTTCTCTTGTTTTCCCTTAAATACAGACTAAATTAATAAAACCCAATAAGATTTTAAAAAATTTAGATACTTAACTATAATAAACTTCAATGTTTTTAAAACTCATTTATAACTTTAATTTATTTAATTATTTGATTTTTAAAATGCAAAGGTGCACAAAAATGTCACATTTATGTGCATTGTAGAATAGAGAAAATCTGAAATTCCACAATGTAAAATGGAATAGAACGAAATCAGATATATTCAACAGTCTTCAAAGTTTTATATAAGACCGAATCCATTTCAAATCAGGCAGGTTCTACACTTGAAGTCGAAGAATCTCTCAAGGACAAAATATGTTGTTTTTTAGAGGAAATTAGGCGATACATATTTTTGCGATTTGTAAAAAAAAATGTCTACGAAGTTATGGTCATTTGAATTTTTTGCTTTGTTTTTCCAAAAAAAAACCCAAATTTTTTCTTTAAACTTCTATAACTTTTAACCTTATTAAGTGTAGAACCTGCCTGATTTGAAAAGGATTCGGTCATAACATGAGCAAAAGTAACTCTAATATGAGGTAATGGGTGAAAATATTGTATTTTAAAAATAACTAAAACATAACCATTTTTCGACACTTTCGAAGCGTCATTAAAATCACAGTAGTTTATTTTTTAAATTAAGAATTACCTCATAACGACCCAAAATTGACATAGGGCCCAAAATTGATATAGGGTCCAAAGTGGACATAAGACCCAAAATTCGCATGGTACCCAATATGGGTATAGGGTCCAAAACTCGCGTAGCACCCAAAATGGACATAGGACCAAAAATTGGCATAGGGCCCAAAATTGGCATAGGACCAAAAATTGATATAATACCCCAAAAATGACATAGGACCCAAAATTGACATAGTCCAAAATAGACATAGGGCCCAAAAATGGCATAGTACCCAAAATTGGTATAGGACTCAAAATTGACATAGGACCCAAAATTGACATTGAACCCAATATGGGCATAGACCACAAAACTGACATAGTACCCAATATGGGCATAGGATCCAAAACTGGCATAGGGCCCGAATTTTACATAGGACCCAAAATTGACATAGGACCAATGAAGCTACGAAAACCTTCCTTGTAGGCGTTTGTCGCCTACTATAACTAATTTTTTATCAAACTTTTAGGAATCTGAGTCATTTTTTCCATTTTTGAAGCTGAAATATGTAAAATTTCACTTCGAAAATCGTCACTTTGGAGGTTTTATCCATTTTCGCGGATGAATAACTTCTAGGGAGAAAAATGAAAAAATCCCAGATTTACAGTATATATAAATCAGGTCTTCATTTTATCTTCCTTAAAATTTCGCGTTGACTTTTGTGATTCGACTGCGAGAAATTTGAATTTTGAAATATTTTGCCAAATTGCCTTTTCATAGAACATGTTATTTAACAATTAAAAAGTTAATTAATGGTTTCTAGAAATTATATGACTTACTAAAATCTATAATTTTTATATGTTCATTATTTGGACATCTTTAAAGTTCGGAGATGCTGAAAATCTTTTCATTCTTATTTCTGAGGTCAAAAAGGGTTTGCAGTAATGATTACTGCGAGTTCCAGGAATCGTTTGTGAGGAATTAATTCATTTCGTTAAATATCGAACTACTTTTTTTCACTTCTGATTTGTTAAATTTTATAAAGGTTATTCCATCGATTATATTTTTACAAAATTCATGCATATCGTTTGCAGATAAGATTGTCCCTTTCCCATCAATTGTTTGCAGGCTTGCCTTTCTAACAAGACGTTTGACGGTTCCACCGACTCCATTACAAGCGCTTTTACCATGAGAAGTGCAAAAAAATTCCATTTCGCTTTAATATCAAAATCCTTCCCATGATAGGCTAAATTTATGAAATTCTGTTTCTGTACTGACCGGCACAACCATCCGAGATGGGATATTTCCAGGTTCGAGAAAAGGATTTTTAGTTTTTCAATAATTTTCGTTTGAAATGCAAAAACCGCAGCCGTCGAATGATCCTTGTAATCAGATATTATGCAGAAACTTTTACTATTTAATTCCGCTTCTTCCCGATAGTATACTACAAAAGGATGCAGGGTTACTTGTTCATGTGACCAATGGCGTTTT
>JBAGKK010027866.1:0-11108 GCA_037177015.1 Euceroptres primus
TAAAAAAATATTTTTCACTCGTGACAAAAATCAAACAGAAATAGTTCATACGACCCTGACTTGTTTACGTTTAGAGAGACCTCTATTTAGGCGAAGGCCATTCAGGCAACCCTCGAAACCCGCCATAAATCGAGGTTTTTGTGTATACGAGATCACACACACATACACGCTCGCATGCACGCACGCGCGCGCAGAGAGAGAGAGAGAGAGAGAGAGAGAGGGTTCCTACATGGGTTCCCACATTGGTTCATGTCCCGATTGCGTATATGATTTACTATAGGAATTACTATAGGAACTTTGGATTCTCTTATAGTTTCCCATGTGGATCTCCTTAAGGGATCCTATATAGGGTCCCAAGTGGGGATTTTCAGTAGGGTTTACACTCGGAAAATCGAGCTTAAGAATAGAAAATATATATAAAGTAAAATAGTGTTCTGAAACTGTAAGTATTTTAATAGCCTTATAATTTATTATTCATTAATTTTTATTTTCATACCTGGGGTACGAGAAGTTGTGGTTCCCAAGATGATAGTTTCTCCACACATAGGATGCTGAGGATAAGTATTACAATTTATTGGACTTGGAACTGGAACTGGAGCTGGAGTTGGATTTAAATTTGGAAGGAATGGATTATTAGGATTATGATTTGGTGTCGTCTGTAGAACTTGAGGCTGCCCTGAATAGTTTGGTTGTTGGGGTTGAACTGGTTGAGTTGGTTGAATTGGCTGAACATTTGGTATTTGGGACGGCTGCCTTGGTGTATTTACAAATGGGTGGTTATCACTGCTGATGAATAACTAAAAAACAAAGTTTAAATTTCTCAAATTACGTTAAATTAAATTGATAATATGTAACAAAATCTCCAGTCAGACAAAAATTAATATCGGAAAGTAGAGTTTAAAAGATTCAAATTCAAAGATGATGCATTTTCCAGAATCTTATATTTAAATTTGAAACCATTTTAATACTTTTCAATTAAATTTTAACGAGAACAATAATTCTTTCTTCCAAAGAATTATTTTTAGAATTCACCAAGGTTAAGTCAATTTAATTTGCAATTCGATATTTGAATAACAAAGTCTGCAATGTAACTTTTCATGAATATAAAAATGAATGTGAGGGATTTCAAAACAAAGTCCATAAAAAAAGAAATTTAACTGCAAAACATTTTATATGTAACTAACTATATTTTGTATAATTTATTTTTTGTTTCTTCGTTTTGTTTTAGAAAACAATGTTTTTCATCTAGGGTTGAATTTTTTTCTTCTTCAAATTGTATGCTTAAGAATTTGATTTTGATGTTGAATACATTTATCTCTCGTTACTGTGCCAGACTCGGGTTTGGTCGGCACAGTAACGGGTGCTATTAAAATCCAGTTTGAACCGGATTTAAAGCGACGAGCGAGCACTCTTATGTCAACACTCAGGACCGCATATATGGTCTCTGAACGTACAAAAGTATATGCCCAGAGAGTCGCGATGTAAACAACTCCTGATGCGGCCCTGGCTATTAGAGCGACGAGCTTCAGTGTAGGGCGTCAAGGGACGCTCGGGGGGAGGTACAGAAGCAGTCAAGCGTGAATAACCGTGAAACCAGCACAAGAACGAACGGAACAGTAACGCAAGATGAGTGTAAAATATATGTTTTTGTAATTTAAAACAAAAAATTCGTTTTGCTTCCTTATAAAGGAAGCTTTGCAATTAACGATGAAAATGTTTGAATCTCATTTTTTTGACATTTCTCGACCCAAATTGACCCCAGAAATCCGAAAATGAGGTTTTTAAAAAATGCACGTATGTGCGTGTCTGTCAACAATGCCTTTTTAATTATATCTCACAAACGAGTTGAGCTAGAGTTTCGAAATTTTGAGAAATTATAGTCCCATGTGATGACCAAAATTTGGCCAGTTTTGAGCCGAATCAGACAAAAAAAAATATTTTTTTGATTTTATATTTTTCTCAAAAATAACTTTTTTCAATGTGGGGTAGTATTTAGTTGATAAAAGTCAATAAAATGTTTTGTAATAATTTCCGAACACAAAGTTTCATGATCTAAAATTTTTTAATTTTTCGATTATAAGTAAAATTTTTTTAATGTTAGGTATATATAGCAATATTGAAAGTACCAAATTCATTCGTTTTGGCGAGACGAATCTATTGACCTATATTAAAACCTTTTATGACCATCTATAGTTATAATAGATAAAATTAATTTTTCTTAAGTTCGTATCACAAAAAGTTCTTCAATTTTGTGAGTATAGTAATATTGTGGGTACTAAAATTCCCTTTGACGAGGAGAGTCAATTGGTTTATTACAAAACATTTTATAACAAATAATTATAGTTATAATAGATATAACTAAAAGTTTTTTTACGTTTGTATCAGAGAAAGTTTTTAATTTTTACGAATATAACAATATTGTAAGTATCAAATTTGTTTCTTTTGACGAGATGACTCGATTGACCTATTACAAGACATTTTTTTATTTCATACCTTTTCTGTTCTATAATCCAAAATTACGATATTTAAAACTCTTCTCTTTAAGAAAAATTATTTTTTTTAAACGCATATTGTACACATATTATACACATACTTGTACACATATAAAACTATACACAATAATTTTAATTTTGATAGATAAAACAAGCTTTATGAGAAAGCAAAGTGTTCATGAAATTAACACAAATACTACTTGGCAGCGGTTTCTGAAAATGAGTATCAGAGTAACACTCAGTAACTTTTGCGCATGAGGGGAAAAGATTCGTTGACTCGAAACGAATCAATTGAACTATAATATTAATACATTTTATTGAAGATTGAGAAAATATTGTTCATAGGATATTAAAGAAAATTGAAAATTTACAATTTGATCACGACAATTTTTACAATTTTAAGTTTTCAATGTCGAACCATAAAAAGAAAGAATTCCTTTACTTAAAACGAATCGATTGACCTATAATAATACTACGTTTTATTGAAGATTAAGAAAATCTAAATCATTTATAATATTGAAAATAATTAAGATTTACAATTTTATTAAAATATTTAATACTTTCTCTATGTGGAAGCAAATGATCTATTTGCTATTTTATCACAACGAGAAAGCAGTGCTCATAATATAAGCACCAAAAATATAGACTATGAGAAAATACCCGAAATTGAATTCACAGCTACATAGTTACATAAGAACGATTTTAACATTTTTTAAAGATAAATAAAATTATATTTGGAGAAAATCATTGTCTTCTTTTAAAAGCGAGATCTCTTTTTTTCCAGGTGGCTCAATTAATCTGAGGCCAGAGTAATTGTTGTTTCACCTGTTCACGTTTATCAAGAAATTTCCTGAATCAGTAATTATTTTACGTTTTAAAGAATTCGTGGAAAAATTAAATTCTAGTGACTCTTTCAATGAACATTTACTTAAATAACCTCACTTTTAATTTCCTGTTTCTACGCATGTAGAAACTACCAAATCAAATCGAGGACAAAATTCCTTCATTGTGTACATAAATAGTTTCTTCGTTTTTATTTATTAGGATGAATTAAATTAATTTTTAAATATTAATTTTTTGACCTAATCACAGAAAAATATTTTGGACAAGTATTTAGATTATAAACTGTAGTAAAGCCAGTTTATCAATGAGGACTCCCAACCATTCGTTTTTTTTTCAGTGATTGAGATGACCCAGACAGCACCGAATATTTATGCAATATTGCTTGTCAACATTTTCAATATTACCAACAATATTGCGTCAATATTCTTCAAGTCGAAAGTTTCAGGAATATTACTTATCAAGATTCAAGATTACATCAATATTGGTTGAAAATGTTGTCTCAACATTTTCGGCAATATTAAAAGGCGGACATTTTAATATTGATACAATATTGAGAATATGAACAAGGAATATTGCATCAATATTGATACAATGTTCAGTGCTGTCTTGGAATTTGAATATGAATTTTTTAAATTAAATCCTTCAAAATAGCGATAAGGAATTTAATTTTTAATAGTAGATAAATTTCTACCATATCACCAGTTGAAGGATTCCGACACTCCCAATCCACTTTTGGTACACCAGCACCAGGTTTTTGATAATTTGGATAATTTGATTGATAGCTTGGCCGCTGAGTTTGGTAGTTTGGCCTCTGATGAGGTTGTTGATATCCTGGTCTGTGAGGTTGTTGAAAGCCAGGTTTTTGGTAGTTTTGTCCATTTTGTGGATGACTATTGGGAAATAGTTGCTCATATGGAATAGTCAAAACTTCAAAAGTATCCCCATTAATTTCCAAACCCCACATCAAGAGAAAAATACATGGTATCAGAATATTTTTCATGGTTTCAGTCTTTTGAACAAATTCTGCAACAAAACAAATTTAATTTAATTAAATAATTAATTTAATCCGCACAAAATTCAAAATTCGTGTTAGAAAAAATAATCTTAAGTGTTATTTGTTTACTTTATTTCATTCGTTTTTATTTTTTTAGACTTGCCATAATTTATTATATCAAATTTAATGAAAACCATATTTTTTTTCGCAAAACACTCCATATTTCCATAGTTCGTATTTTCAGACATCACTTGTGTATCATTTTTTTCGAAAATAACTTTACCAGAATTAACTGAAAAACAAATAACTTTTGAAAAATCAAGTCGGCAGTTATAAAGTCGTGCAATTAAATTAATTATTTGTGTTCTCTGAGTGCCTCTGCTTTGATTTAAGATGTTTCGTAAAGTACATGACAGTTATTCAAATAGAGAAACGAAAATTTTCTACAAAATCATCCGTTTTGACAGAATTTGCATTATAAACAAATGTAAACAATAAAAAATTAAAAACCGGGCTCCTTAGTTGAAATATATTTCCTTTTTTATATCAATTACTATTCTATTTTTTATTGCTTGAATAGTGGAGTTAATGAACAAACAATTAAACTTTCGAAAGTCTATAAGAATAAAATGTATTCCTTAAATAAAAACCATCCAGGCAGAAAAGAAGACACTGAATTCCGCACCAGGTTTTTGTCGAGTTTCAAGTTTCAAGTCAACACTAATTAAAAAACGACCTTCTAGCAGAACCATTCACTGTGTGGGGAAATCAAAGAAGACACTGAAGCCGGATTGTTAAGTCACTAACTTAATGCCCACAACTCCTACTTCGAATTTTATTGATTATTCAACGTGGGAAAGATCAACTGAAGTCGACTTTTTTGCATACCAAACTTCACTGACATAGTTTACAATAAAACAAGAACAAATTTGTTGTTTAAGATAAGTAGAAACTAGTTTTATAATTACAATCCGAATATATGTTCTGATTCATTTTGTGCTGGATCTTGAAATATTTTTTACTTTTACTTAGGTAAAATACAAGTACACCTATAATAAAAATGAAAGAATTTTAAAAACTGAATTTCGAATTGTAATTCTTTAAATAAGCTTGCTGGAAATGCAGTATATAAAATTTTTTACCCTAAGAATAATAAATCTTTTGCGAAGAAACAGAAAGCACTCGTTTTCGAGATGAAAAGTCGTTTAATTTTTACGGCACGTATCGTCACTCACAAGGTGAAAGGAACAACTGATGATTAGATCACTCTGAGGTATCGAAACTCGGAACTGCTTGAATTTGTGTATTTCAGATTTGAGTAATGGCTATTTTTAACTAGGAACTCAATAATAGTTATAATGTTTTCTCTAGAATATATTAGGTAAGTACAAAACAATTAAAGATGATAATTTATTACCAAAAAACAAATTATTGTCAGTACATTTTTATTGACTACCTTGAGGTGCAAAAAATTGATGTAGTACTATCAAAGATAAAGATGTGCATCTATTTTTATAGATATAGTCTTCCGATTTGGAACATTATGGTCGATAATGGTATTAGATAAAAAGAGGTTATTAACAGACATAAATTAAGTAATTATTTAATAACTGGTTTGTTATACGGGTGAAATGTGCTCGTTTTCTAGTTTTATTTATAATCAAGGTTTTTCTATACTTTCTAGTTTTATTTATGATCAAGGAATTTTCTATACTTATAGCTTATAGCATTTTAAACTAAAATGATATAAAGTGAAAAAATATCAAAATAAGGAAGTTTTTTACGTTTTAAGATATCTAACTTATAATATTACCACGAACAGCACCGAATATTGTATTAACATTGATGCAATATTATTCTTGTCAATATTCTAAATATTTTAATGTCTGCCATACAATATTGCTAAAAATATTGATAATAATGATCTAATAATATGATACAATCTTGATAAATAAAATTCCTGAAAATTTCTACTCCGCAATATATATCAATATTGTTAGACAATATTGTTTAAATATTTTCGGCAATACTAAAAGGCGGATATTTCAATATTGCTGGCACTATTGACAGTTGCAATTTGAAAACACATACGGCTGATTCTCCGCATAGCGTACTCGTACAATTCAATGTTCTTAGCGATTAAAAAAAATAGATTTCACTTATGGACATGAATTTCCTATAACAGAATTATTTCCATGTGTATAAATAAAGACTATTATTTATTGTTATTCTTGACATTATGTTTTTTTCTTTGAAACTAGTTCAAACAGTCAAAACGCCATCAATTGGCTTGTATCTGCGGTTCATCTTCAAAAACAAAAGTTATTTTTTCTACTAAAACCAGAAAAAATAATGTAACTACTCTTTATGTCATAATATTGTTCCATTTATAATGTTTAAGAAAATGAAAAGCTTAATCGTAAAAAATTTTTTATTTCTTTTTTATCCTTGTTAAATTTTGTCCCCATATTTATGCGTAATCGATTGACTTTTCTGTAAAAAGCAGTTATTTTCGAAAATACGAGTCTTCAACTAGTCGACGTTAATATAGGGAATATTGATAACAGTGAAAGTTATTGATAAATTTTTTACAAAATGGATATTATTTTTGCGTCACCGACTGGCCTATCATCAACTGGCTCTTTTTTCGCTTTTTGGTTTTAACTGCTTTTCTCGTAATTAGAGCTTACTGATTTATTGTGTACTATTTTTCACAGACAATAACACTTTGTTGACTATTACACTGTTTTCAAATGATCCAGCACCGGGTCAAAGTGCTTCATCCGTTTACGGATAAAAAATGGATGCTTTGGGATTTAGTGTGTATATGTATAAATTATACGATTTATTTGTAAAAGATAAATACCAAAAGTCAATTGATTAAAAAAATTTTATAAACAAATGCATAATGTCGCCATTTATGAATGGATCGGTTTCGTTTTTTTTAACACAAACAACTACAAATATCTTGCTTATAGCCTTTTTGTGTGATACTTTCTTGTTAAATAACAATTGTTAACAGTTTTAACAAACTTAATTAACAGATTCATAATTTAGTCATTTTTCGATAGATGACATCGTTTTTTCTGCAGAATCACTTGCGATTATGTTACTATTGTCTATTTCTGTGATGCTTGTCTATTAAAATATGATTCTTGAATGTCTAACAAAAATTAATAAACAAACTCATAGTTTCGTCACTTCTTAGTAGATTGACTTCGTTTTTTAAAAAAAATCTTTTGGCACTTATTTTTTACAAATTATAAGTAAATACATTTATAGATACATTTTCTCCCGAAAGTACACGTCAGAAGTTTTCAAACATCACTTGTACTCAGAAACTCCCTTTTGCCTACTAATTTGTTTATAATAATTCAAAAATTCGTTTTACATATCTAGCACAGCTGGACCACATTTCTAAAATATTTCTACACTAATTAAGGACGTATTTGAATAAATCCGATAATTTTCTGCAAAATCACACCTTCTAATAGAAAATAAACTCTTTTTCGTCTTCATTGTTAAATAAAAAAAGTTTAAATCACAATTTGAAAAAAGTACGTCAGCAGCTTTGTTGGAAATTTTGTAAGCTCCAATCTAAAAAAAAACAACGTCTAAATCGATTGAGAAGTTTTGGCTGAAAATTAATTTGTATTCGGCACCAGAGTGCTGCGGTCAACTGATTTTGAAATTTCCCTCAAAAACTTGATTTTTGATTCTTTTAAGTTTTGTAAATGATATAATTCTGTTAATTTTGGTTTGATACAAAAATACTAGAGATATTTCATAGAGTTTTTCAAGAACTATCAGGAACCGACATTAAATCTTTTGGAATTTTGAAAAAGTGATACTGAACAATTTTGAAAATGTTCTACCTTTTTGAATTTTGGGTGGAACGAAAAATATTACTAAGATAATTTCTCAAGAGTTTTGAGGATTGTCAATAAGTTTTATTAAAGTTACTATATTTTTTAAAAAACAGTTTTTCAAAATTTGGAAAATCCTCTAACTTTTTGAATTTTAGACAAACTGAAAAATGTTTTAAGGATAATTTATTAAGCTTTTTGAGAATTACCAAGAACCTTTATTAAAATTTTAGAGGTTAAATTGAAAAATATTATTCAGATAATTTATCACTTTTTTTTCCGTCAAATCTTTTGAAAGTTATTGTGTATGCAGACAACGACGGCAGTGACGACGACGACGACAGATGTCTCATTCAGGGGGTCTCAAAACGTGGAGATTTGATGAAAATCGGTGGAGTCAAATTTTACATACACTCATCGTTAAATTATGGGCTACTGTATTGGCGGCCGGCTTCATGGTCGTTCACGCTTCACTGATTCTGTCTCCCCGCGAGCGTCCCTTGACCAGCCTACATCGCTCGAACACTCAGGGCCGCCAGAAGTTGTTTACATCGCGACTCTCTGCGCATTTACTTTTGTACGTTTAGAGAATATATACGCGGTCCTGAATGTTGACATAAGACTGCTCGCTTGTCGCTTTAAATCCGGTTCAAACTGGATTTTAATAGCATTGAATTGAGGACCGTCTACCCCCGAGCCCGGCCCATAACTCAACGATGAGTGTATATAAAAGCGGATAGACAAGGATTAAATGGCGGACAGACAATGAAGGATTGAAACGTATAAGTATCGAAAAGGATAGGAATACATAAGATACGTACAAATAATGATTGAAACGGATAGATTCAATGGATTAGATAATGATTCGCGAGGATAGACGGATACCCTACTGATATCAACGGATCGCCGAGTATAGAAATATTCGAACGGATATGCATGGATAGCTGACGGATTGAAACCTACTTTTACTTCCAGCAGGATTTCCTCTATTTTTCTCCTTTCTTCTCGTTTTTCCCCTTAAGTGCGGACCGCATCAATAAAACCTAATAAGGTGAATTTTTTAAAAATGTTTTTAAGCCTATTCTAAGTTGTCTTCAAAACGCAACAATTAAGAAAAATAATATAGACAATTTCAAATCTGGAAGTGTTCGAGATTTGATAATTGAAAAAATACTAGACACTAAGTTTTAATTTAATTTAATTTTTTTTATTTAGAGCATCGAGGAGTTGGAAAAGGAAATGCTGAACGGTCAAAAATTACAAGGACCTTTCACAGCGGAGGAGGTAAACTACATGTTAAAGTTAAAAAATATGGAAGCCCGATTCCCACTTTTCACTGCAATTCACCGAATCTGTACTCGAGAATTGAAGCCCACGGATCTTATCGACTGCATTCGAAGCCATCCGGAACACATGTAAGCCTTATAAAAAATAACAACTATACTAGCTCATGTGCCCTGATGAAATTCTGAAAGAAGCTTCGACTTTTCTTATGTAAATTTTGCTTAACCAAAAACGGGAAAGGCATTTTTTCCTCCATGAGCACGTTTTTCACTGGTATGAGGGTAAACGAATGTTATCAATTGTGTACATAAAAAATGTATATACGTGTATACTGTATAGAGTCACCTGAGTCACAGCTGATCACATATCGAGGGTCTAAATTGTTGGGAGATGAGTGTTGAATTATGAATTTGTGAATGATTGTTATTTTTGCAGACTGCAATATCTTCTTGTTATTCGTTATCATTGAAATTCTATTAGAGGACATCTATTAGAGGACATATTTTTCTAGCATAATTTACATAGTTGCATTTTTTTTTTAAATTAAGAGCGAATCTTATAAATATTAATATTAATATTATAAAATTATTATTAATATTATACATATTATAAAACTTATTAATATTATAAAACAAAAAAAATAACGTTAAAAAAAGGGTACTGACGATCGGTTATGAAGTATAAATAGTAACATCACTTTTAATCGAAAAGAAAATTTTAACTAATGATATTAAATGAAATATTGAGAAACATTTTTAAAAAATAAGAGCATTTAATCCGCAACGGGATCTCAATTACAAAGCATGTTTTAAATTTATTTTTACGTTTTTTTAAGTGGATTAGATTGAAATACATTCCACTGACAATGAATATTTTGAAAATAGAAATCTTTTATTTTATTATTTTCATGTTATCTTCTCTGGTTTAGTATAAAATAGAGCCCAGCAATTAAGTATAAAATAGAGCCCAGCAATTAAGTATAAAATAGAGCCCAGCAATTACAAGTCAGTAGTTAGTAAAACTAATTCAGTTCTTTAATGTTATTGTAGATTAAATGAATAATAGTCATTTCGAAAGAAAGGACGCTAACTCGCAGTGATAAGTACAAAGAAAATATAGTGGATGCGCCAGAAATAGCAGATAAAATTTTAATCAACATTTATTTAATATTTTTCAGACCATTTTTTTGGAATCTTTCATTTTTATTCATTTTAAAAAATTCCTACTATTCCTTTTATGTTCATTTCTACATTAAACAATTATTAAAGTTTTCACTTAATAGCCATTTAACAAAAATATAAGTTGTTTGACTTTTTTCAAGAAATTTATATTTTTCAAATTTCAATCGCGACATTGGCCGCATCCTGTATTTGTAGTTTAGCGCATGAAATAAATTTTTGTTGCTTCTTTCTTAGAAATTTCAAATTTAAAAAATCTCTTTACTCTCCGTGAACAAATTTGATAGAACGTTATGCTTCTTCATAAAATCGTAATTAACAAATATAAATAAAAGGACATTTTCCAAAGCACCTAAAGTTAAATTAAGGCAGGAGTGTCTAGCGTCCTGGAAATCCTTGAAAACCTGGAAAAGTCCTTGAATTTTTTTTACCTGGAAAAACCTGGAAAAAT
>JBAGKK010027877.1:0-11107 GCA_037177015.1 Euceroptres primus
TCTTCTTTTAAAAATTCTGCTGGTGGATTCGATTTTTGCCTTTTACCTTTGGCGAATTTACCGTGTATTTTCCTACTTAAAACATAATTATATAATCTAAAAAAACGTTAAAATTTATAAAAAAACAACATTACCATGAAACACAGTTTCCACGAAAAGTGTAATAAGTTTATACTTTTAATTGAATTAAATAAATAAGCAAAATTTATAATAATAAACGTTTTTATTTTTAATGAAGTTAAGTATAAATAAACAACGAGCATTAGGAATATCAGAGGATCGTATCAAGTCGTAAAATTAGTTCTGCAATTACATTTTTTTATTAAAAAATTATATTATTGATTTATTTCGACACTTTCATAACTAAAACAGAATTATTTATGCAAAAGACTTTCTTTTCATTATTTTTTTGCAGTTTTTTCGATAGGGTTCCAACCCAGCTCTGACAAGTAAGGTTACGTCGATGGACGTTACGTCGATGGAAAACAATACAAAAAGTGTTCCTAAAGTTTTAAAGTAGAATAAACCGTAAAATCCTTTGAAAAATCATTTTCTCTCGTTTTGATCTACATTTTTAACTTTATTCATTGACTTTTGTTAAAAAATATAAAAGTTATTGCAAGGTACGTCGATGGATAGTAATAAAAATACGCAAGGTTTTCTTGGACCTTTTTTTGTATTTGCGAAGAAAGTTCTTAATGTTTATGCTTAAAACTTTAAGGGTGAGTAGTGAGATGTTTTTTCTTCAATTCTACGCCAAAACATATGTTGCAAAAGGGTATTCCTACTTGTTAAACGACAGCTGTTTATGTATCGACGTAACTTCCAAAATATTTTCAAAGACACTCATATTTGCGTGCATGTATAGTGTATATTGCATTAAAATAAAAAATATCAATGATAAAAATTGAACTTTTTGAGTTTAACTTTAAAATCCTTAAGCATAAATTTTAAAGTAGTTCTTTATTTATTTCCTGTGTGACTCTAAAATATGTCTTAGACATCTCTTAAAGCCATTTTTTGGGTACATAATATTTTTTTAATCTGACTTACAATAATATAATCAAATTTTTATTACGAAACTTATTATGAAGTACTAAAATCAAGATCTGTACCAAGTTTTACAATAATACAACCAGTAGTTTTAATAATATAATCCGTGGACACCAAAGTGCCCTGTCTGTGAAGAATTACCCATATAAGTTTAATTTGACGTTTACTTTAATTTTAAGTTTCATTTAGTTATTATTTATGAATTATTATGTATAACGCATAACCAAAACACTGAAAACGAACTAAAGCGAACTGACGGAATTATCCGCTTAGGCTACTGCGCGCTTTGTTGCTACGGTACTTGCACAACTCCGGTGAGCTTCGAGCTCAGCTTTCTCGTCCCCTCGGACCCCTCACCTTCGGCGAGAATTCCTGGAACTGGTATACCGGTGGTAAATAAACCGGAACTCGAGTGTATTAATAAAGATTCTAATAATTATTTACACAAATTAATGATTTTTCATGCTTTTTAGACTTACATGAAATGCAATAATTTATACGTACCAATTTCTCATACATACTACTCTTGGCATTTTATTTATAGATGTTACTTATTATTCATTAGTTGATTAGTATTTGAGTGTAAGAGCTCAATTGATTAGCTTAGTGGCATGTGTATGGAAGCAGGAGAGATTTTGACTAGAGAGAGGGGAGAAAAAAGAAATATGGCTATCTGGGCTGGCGAGCAATTGGCGACGCGGAGACTTTTTTTTTACTTTAAAGACGGCGAATAAGTTGCATCCTCTCAAAAGTGTGTACTTATGTAACAAGTTTCCGTATTTGTGTTTTTAATAAAAACTTAATTCAATATTCTATCACTATAACTGAAACTTTTTTTATCTATCAAAACAGTCCTCTCTTATGTAAGGAACGTCTCAGAATTGCTCAGAATGATATGTCCTTTAGTCTTTAGTGATCCAAGATAACAAATGACAAATTTCGAATGACGTCATTTTATGCGAAAACCTTTACACAGTGTATGTATAGCTAACAAAACTGGCAATTACAATATCCCTTGCCTAAGCTATCTATAATTTGAAACTTGCAGCCAAGCTTGAAACTTGAAAGCACTCTATAATTATGGAAATTATACGTCAAGGCATATATGATAGAATAGTGAATTAGATGCGATAGCTTTTAGACATCACGGAAGTAATTCCTCATGCGACAATCGATGTACAGTTTTATGCGAAAACCCTGACTCAGTGTGTGTATAGCTAACAAAACTGACAATTACAATATCCCTTGCCTAAGCTATCTATAATTTGAAACTTACAGTCAAGCTTGCAGCTTGCAAGCACTCTGTAATTATGGAAATTATACGTCAAGACATATATGATAGAATAGTGAATTAGATGCGATAGCTTTTAGACATCACGGAAGTAATTCCTTATGCGACAATCGTTGTACAATGTACAATAAAATTTGTATTTTTTACAATGTAGTATTTTGTTGAGAAATAGTTGACAGTTGTATATTTCAATACACAGTAAATCCTAAGTTATAATTTTGATCTCCGCATAGATTATTAACTATCCTCTCTTAAGCTATGGCTTATGCCTTCCATTCAATTTGAATGTTTTTTTTCAAAATGGACGTTCTACCTCAACACTTTAGAGCATTATGGTTCTGTGGAATGTGGAGTGAAGACGAGAAATTTTATTTCTTACGTTTCTTGTACGAAATACTCGTTATATCATTAGCATATCACATCTCCCTGGGGCAAGTGTTACAAGTTTTTGTTACGAGTAACAATGTCCAAGAATTTACCACCGGTCTTTTATTCACTCTCACATTTCTGGCACTTTGTTTCAAAATTTGGAACTTCGTATCCAGACGGGATGATATAAAAAAACTTTTAAATCACTTTCGTGAAGAGATATGTAAATCCAGATTACCAGAGGAGGAAGCAATCTTAGAAAAATATAAAATTAACAATAAAAGAATTTTTTTAATATTTATGATAATATGTCAAACTAATGGTGTAACGCTTCTATGCCAACCGATTCAAAATTGGGGAAAAAGTACAGAATTACCAATCCAAGTCTATTATCCATTTAATACAACAGATATTAAAATATTTACTGCTATTTATGTTACGGAGTTTTTGGAGACTATTTATGCAATAGGTTTGAATGTTTCCTTGGACACAATGGTCTACGGATTTCTTCACTTGGCTGCAGGACTTTTCGAATTGCTCTGTTATAGACTAAAGAGCACCAACTGCAAAAGTAAAAACATGACTTTAACGACCATTAAAGAATGGATTAAATTTCACGTTTTAATCCTTGAGATTGTGAATAGCATTGAATCTTTTTTTATGGGCATTGTGATACCTATGTTTCTTTTCACTCTTATGGTCCTCTGCAGTGGTATTTTTCAAATGACTCAGGTTACTTAAAACATTACAACCTTCTGTATCTGATATAGTATCTGATCTAGTAATTAATAATAATGTAACTATTAATACGTAATTATAATTAATTTTTGTATTACTTAGCAATCAGCTAAACTTGATGCTTTGACAATGTGGTTGATATATTACATACTGTGCATGACTGCTCAAGTATTTGTTTTTTGCTGGTACGGCAGTCAACTTGACGAAAAGGTGAAAGTACACTAATTTTTTATTTAAAAAAAATTTTTACATATTGAAAATATCTATATTCTTGTGAGTCGTTTCTTTTTAAACAGAGCAGAAACGTAGCTGCTGCAGTTTATGAAACTGATTGGACATCTTTAGCGCCAAGTGAAATAAGAAGTTTATCACTCATGATATTAATTGCTGAAAAGGGATCCATTGTTTCTAATAGAGGATTGTGTGCTTTGACTCATGAAACTTTCGGATGGGTACGTAAATACAATAATTTCATTTTGAACATTTATTCTCAAGAACTAATTGAAGCGTACTAAACAACAATGTATTGCATCGAATTTTAATTACAACTTCAAAGCCTAATTTAACATTAAAATTTTATATTAAAAATATTTTTTAGATCATAAAGTCATCATACGCGGCATTAAATGTATTAAAAAGATATTCCAATGAATAAACTTACCCAAAAAATAACTTTGAAATATGACGAAATGCATCATTGATAATTTTTACTTATTCGGGTATCACTGTAGGGTAAAAAATATTTCTCTGTTTTAGCTTGTATAGCAGTTAGTAACAAAATTTGAAATAAAGTACATAATTCAAAATCGAGATCATTTTTACCTGTGACGAAAAGTATTTTTTTAATTCTATTTTTCAAGGTAAAATGATCTCATCATTTTGGATACTATTTTATAGATGAATAACTAATATTATGTAAGATGTTTTACTGTGTGTAGATGATGATGTTGCGATGGCAAAATTCAAATAAATAATAATATTTACACTTTTTGTTTGTAATGTACCAAATTTGCAAGAAACTTTAAGTTTTGATATCGTCTTCGTAAAATAATCTCTATCGACTGAGTCAAGGATTATATGAGAACTGAATAATATATTGTTTATAGACCAAAGAATCAGGATTCGATTTGAAGAAATGATTTCTTGGGTGATTTGTCTTTCATACAAAGATTCAAGATTTCGCGACCTAAGAAATATTTCTTTAATTGAATTAATTATATGATAAACATGATAAATCTCTGTTTGGATCAATTAATTCAAGCACGTGTAAATGATTCTCTTTGTAGCAAAGACGTTACGTTACGGTAATTGTATAAAACATCAACTAAAGTAATTGAAGTTTTTTCTAACAGTGTACCCTGGTGGAAGTTTCTTAATGAAATTGATTTAGTTTGCATCATCACAAATCCGAATGAATCCAATTGAATGTGAATGAATGCGAAATCTGCTTCGGAACTATACGGATTAATTCAGAATGAAAACAAAATCATTCTGCGAACATCCACTCTGTACACATCCAGCTAAAATGTTTCGGATTCAAACGGATTGTCTCGGAAAGTTTCGGAAACAGATTTCTCATTCATTCGCACTTAGACGAATTAATTTTCTTTCCGATTTAGTCCAAAACTTCCACCAGGGTATCCTAAACGAGGAAGCTCGCACATTCCTCAAAAGGTAATTTAAGGATTTTTTTATCGCAATTTGTCTATTCTCATATAAAATTTAGATAATTGAATAGAAAAAGTGTCTGATAATTGAAACTCGTTTAGAGAGATTCTGTACAGTTGGAAGTGTGTAATATAACACATTGATCTGCGTTTGCGTATGCGCAATGTCAGTTTACTATAACCAACAGGTGATGCTGGGAGCGGCATCAACCCGCTCTTAAAACAGATCCCACCTTGATTTTTGCAATAACGCATCATGTACCCTCATCCTTCGCAAATCGACAAACCCTAACCAAAACGTGTCGGGATCTTCGGAAGTGAAAACATAATGCTTATCTCAGAATGATCGTCCAATAATCGGACCCTGTGGTCCAGATGAGAGCGATAGAAAAAACCACGGAACATATGTGAAAAATCCCTCGATTTAGCACTTTAATCAACACTACACCGATTCTGCCTTTGTGATTTCCTGGATTAAATAGTGACATTTTGTAAGTTAATTTTATTTTGTTAATTTGCCGATGGAAATTAGAAAAATATAAATACATGTGATCGTTATCCGAAATCAATGATTCACGGATCTGAGAAGTATTCTTGGAACGCTCTGCTCCTTAGGGGAATTTGAGCATTTTATGAATATTTCTATTACGTAAAATATGTAAGAATAAAAAATGTAGATTGTAAGTGTATGAAACTTCGGTAGATGAAAGTTAGATACTTTGTTATTCTTTTAAAATTGGTACGATGTTGACACTTGGATCGTATTTCAGAGAAAAATATAATACACTATTTTTTTAATTCAATGATTACAGCATTAAAATTGTATATTCTTAAAAGATGTTGTACTTAACTTAAGAAATATTCAGAATATAATAATATTTGAATGAATGTTATATCTCAGTCATAAGAAAAATTTGAATTCATATTTTAATTTGAGAGCCATAAATATTAGAATTCGCATAAAACAAACTGCCAAAAAAGTAAAAAAAAACTCCACTAGAATTATAGTTAAACAAAAATCCTTCATAATGATTGTGCACAATTAAAATCTTAATTAAAATGAATCATTATTTTAGACTTCAGAACAATATGCTTAAAAAATTTATCTTAGTGATTATAATGTTTTACTTGTAGTATCGAATAGAAATTTGCAAAGCGAATTTGTATTCATGAGTATTGAGAACATTTCGAGCTTACATCAACAGAGTTAAAATCGAGGATGAACTAAAATAACCTGCCAGAATTTGTTGTTGCAAATCACATTGAGGGAGCAATCAGTTTTGAATTTAATTCTTTCTGTTAAGTGATTGATATGAAGAGTAGCAGTCAGTTGAATAAACAACTTGATTTCAGGATTTAATTTAATCGTGTTTCAGAATGCGAAATCAGTTTAAACGCTTTCAGAATAAATTCGTAAATTGATGATTAATTCAAAATAAAAGCCATTTGAAAATGCAATGTGTAAATTCATTTTAATGTCCTGCTGACTAATTCATCTTTTTACGCAATTTTGACTTCCATTTGTACACAATTGGTCTTTCATTCATGGCTGAGTTTGCAAATACCAAAATCAAATAAATATACATAATTTAGTAATAAAGCTTTCGATTTTGTATAGAGTGCTCCAGGTCCAAAAAAAAACGTTTTAACCTGCACAAGAAAAAGAAGTTTAAAGTTTAAAAGACAAAATGTTCTATGTATACGAAAGTATAAAATAAAATAAAATACAAAATATAAATTTTAAAAAAGTTTAATACTATTAAATGTTTATAAAAAAATGTTCAGAACGATATTAAGCGATCAACAACATTTCACTAGCCATGTAGCCATTAAAAAACAATTGCAGATCCCCAATTAATAATTTTTTACATACAATTAAACTATTTAAACTCAATTAAACTTTGGAGTTTATTTTAGTAAAATGAAGGAAATCGTTTTCTCAAATCCGAAGAAGATAAGTATCTTTCATAGTAGAAAACGCTGAAACGACGGAATGATATGCTGAAGAATCGTTGGCGATGTAAAGGTAAGTTTTGCCCTTTATCAGAGCTTACGGATCATTTGAAGCATTCATAAAACATATATAGAAAGTGAAAATACAAAATAAATTTTGAAAAATAATTTAGAATTAATTAATTCTTGAATTTATTTTTGATCTGACACTCAAAATATTACTGATTCTTTATTTTCCTTTTTTAAAACGTATCTCGAAGCACTCTACTAATTTATGACACGATGCACCATGAAAATCTTCTGGGAGATCTCTGTTTTATACTTTAAATTGTGAGGAGTCTAACTTTAAGATGAAGATCTCTAGCGACTTGTCTCGCTCCAGAATTTTATCAATATAAGTCAATTCTATCGGAATCTTCAGAAATGAGATTTTAGCTAGTAGAATTACACTTATAAAATACCGCGAATCTTACTATAATTGATGCAGCAGAGTTACTCTGTTTGAAAATTCTATCGAGGGCATATGGGTGTCAGGTTATAATCAGAGAAGGATCCTCTTCATTACTTATCATATTATTATTTATTTAGGTCACTTCTTTGTTCTCCCTAACCGACCAAAGGGCTTAATGACTGCGGTATTAATCCGTTCTGCTATAGAAATTGAATGCAGACGAAACTATGCAATTTAAGTCAGAAAATGGGCATAGGAATTCACTGTACATAATACATCATGAATCATACATTGCTTGTCTGCATTTGACAGTATCTATTAAGAATAATTACCCAAAAAGGAACGTTCATAAATTTTTTTAAAGTTGCTATTGTAGCTGTCATAAAATTAATAGTTACATCAATTTGCATCATAAAACCAATAGATACAACTTTTTTAATTCCTATTTTCAATTTGATTTGAATTTTGTTTCTAGAAGATATTGCAATCTTAAAGTACATTAACTGTTTTGGTTTTCAACAATGCAATGTTGTGTTTGAAAATAGCTTTTAACCAACTGAGGGGAAAAAATCTTGAAAATGGTAATGGATATACTAATCTTGCAGAGATTGTTTAAAGGCAAACCCATATATTCTCTAATACCCAGTAGAAGAGTACAATTGTCGCATATCTATTCTTGTTGTTTTCATTTGTGTATTGTACTAAAGGCTCAATTCAAATGAGATTCGCGCAGTCGCAATGAATATGCTTTTTGTTAGGATAAGTTCAGAAAAATAAAGGATAGATAAGTTCTCTTCACTGACACATACAAATTCATAAATACAAGACCAGTCAGACGAGTGGTTCTTGTGGACTCATTAAGAATTCTTTTTCTTGTTTGCTACATCTCCCATCAGGGTTTAGATTACCTTTACTAATAATAAATGATAATGCAAGAACACAACTGTTCATAAATTCATTATATAAATATTTTAAAAATTACTGAAACTAGTGCAAGTTCGCAAGTTCATAATATGCAAGGTAATAAAATCCAAGTTAATGACAATTAATTGACAGTTACAGTATGAATCAAGGAAGTGTCCAATGGCAAGGAACGCAGAGAAGAGCTTGCGCTCCTGGTGCTAATTGGAACGTCCAGGTAAATTAATAAGAAAAAAATATTATAAATATATTATTAAAATAGAACATCACAATTTTATCACAGGACTTTTTCCTTTTTATAGATAAAATTCTATTTCAGTAGTTTCTCAATTCCCAAGTTAGCCACATCACAAATAATTTTTAATCATTCTTATATTGCACGAGCTTTGCACTTTTCTCAAAAATAAATATTAATACCTATCTACACCGGAACTGAATATTTTCATCGACCTTATCGAAACTGTGTGAATCGAAATTCAATAATTCGATAATGAGATGAATATCAAGAGAAATAAAAAATAATTTTTATTATGATAAGTATTCTTTAGTAGCATGAACATTTTCCAATGAATTAAAAAATCCATCAGTGAAGCCACTTTACTCCCTTAGGACGAGCAATGCTGTCTCGTTAACAACTTTCGGTTCATTGATTGCACATTAACAACAGGTAATTAAATCAAACAGGTGGTGAGAAGTAAAAAGACAACACGCTGCTTGTGGCACGCCTGTAAAGCTCTCGGCATAGGGCTTCTACTAATGCTTTTAGGAGCTTGCATGGCAACTTTAGGTAAATATTAGATTTTGATATCTGAATCTGAAACCTACCTCAGAGAAAAATCATGAGAATTAGGTCAGATACTTAAGTGCAGCGTAAATATTAGCATAAATTGAAAAGGAACTGACTTGCAGAAAGATAAATATATCAATGTCTTTACATCTTGCAATTAATTTTTCTCTGAGGTGGTTCTAGAGAGAAGCTTTTTCTACATTTATTATTATCACTAAAAAATATAATTTGAGAACATCTATTATTAATCCGAAACAGTATTTCCTTTTTTTACCAATAAAGCAATTTTCAATTAATTTGCAACTCGACGAGACAGAAAAATATTTATAAGCGTGACTTGAACTTGATTAACAAATATCATTTTTTAAATGATCCTTATCATTTTTGTTTCTATTGATGAATAGACAGCAAAACTTCTTTTTTGGATTCAAAGTTGACGCAGAGGAATAACTTCAAATCATCAGTGTTTAGAAATTTCTAATCAATTCTATATTCTATAATCTCTACTCAATAATTTTTTCATAACATTTAATCTTTCATATAATATTTTTATACTTGGGGTGTTATAATATAATATTATATATATATATATATAATATTTTATTGTTCAAATGAATGGAATTTATACTTTTACTCGAACCTTATTTTTTTGAATTCTGATCAGGATACTTTGCGGATCAGCTATCAGAGGCGCAAGAAATCAGGGGCAATCTGACCATAAAAGTGAAGAACGAATCACGTGGATTTCACCTCAACAACCTGAGTTACGCTGGTCCGATTGTCATGGGAGTCGGAGGTAAATAGAGCAATTTAATTATTATACAATATTCAAATTTACGACTAATAAAGTGGAAAAAAATTATTAAAGACTCACTGAAAAAATGGTTAGTTGGACCAACTATTTAGTTTGCAAGATATGGTACTGCTATTTTATTACTTGGAACAACCATTGTGTTCAATTAGTGCCAGCAACTAATAAAATAGCAGTACCATATCTTACAAAATAAATAGTTGGTCCAACTAACCATTTTTTTAATGCAGGAGCAATGTTTAGAGTCTGTAAATTATTTTCAACTCTCATCGCCCTTTTTTTTTTTTTTTGAAAATTTCTCACTGGGAACAAGATTTGTTTAATCCAATGCAAAATGGGTCAAAATTTTCTTTCTGTTCAAGCAAAATCAAATTTCAAAGTGTTGTAAAAATGAAACTAAATACAATACGTGAACTAGAGAGCAGAGAATGAAAATAGCATTCAGACAATGGACGAATAGCTAATCCGTACCTCAGAACTATTGTGAAAAATTCTGCTGTATCGGAACTAGGCCATGACATCGATTACAGTTAAATTCGGTTCATAGAACTTGAAAAAAAATCTCTAAGAAATAATCTCATTTTTAATATAGACACTGAATTAAAAGAATTATAGGAAAAGTAAATTCTAGTGAGAAAAAAAGAAAAAAAATTGCCCCCAGAGAGATTTGAACTCTCGACCCCTGGTTTACAAGACCAGTGCTCTAACCCCTGAGCTATGGAGGCTTCAGCGACTAGTTCTGAAATAGCCGCACATGAGGTGGGTGCTAAGAAACGATATCCCAAGTTTAAATAATATTTTTAAATATTACGTACAGCTCTTATTTGTTATAAACAAATGAAATTTTTAAGTCAATAATAAATTGTACAAGAAAAGATTTAAAATTTTGCAAAAAGTCTCTTCTGAATTTAATTACGGACCGTGTACATGGAGGCTCCAAACTGCCAAGATTCGAATCCAAAGATGCGAATCCTGTTTAATAATTGCGAGATCGTTTCTCACGCCCTTCGGACTGAAGGGGTTATCTTCTATTATTGTTCTTTTCTGCTACCAGAAGCGAAAGTAA
>JBAGKK010027888.1:0-29733 GCA_037177015.1 Euceroptres primus
CAAGCGCATCTCAACGCAACGCTAACGATGCAATCGTAGACGGCGTCGCGTGCTTTCTTAAAAAATGGATATTTCCGCCAATTTTTAATGAATCGATCTAAAAATTTGCAGAAATCTTCCCTCAATAGTGAGAAACAAATTTCTCACTGGAAGTTGTTTCGATACTTTTCTTCGCCGAAACTTAAACAACGTGCTTACCGTCAGGTCTCAATTTGCAATTCATTATTATTAAACTATTGGCAGTTTTAACTTTTTTTCTTCATTTTTTAGGCATCGCTAGAGTATAATGAGTGCGTGTACCAAATTTCAAACAGTTTCTATAATATTTGTCTGAGTAAAGACGATTTATGTTTTAAAAAATAATCAAACTTGGGGAAATTTTTTTTCACTTTTCCAGTTTTATTATTAAAAATATACATCGAGGAAAAAATTTCTAAATAAAAAAAGTTCCGTCTTATCATTCTCTACAAGCGCATGTTTTTTTTATTTCACTTTTTTGAACTTGAAAATTTGGATATCAGAAGACGTTTGGACAATACTTTTTCGCGTTTTCGAGCGCTCGTCCCCTTATTGCATCCGGCCCCTCAATTGTGCTATAGGATCGTGACCTCCTCCTTAGTGTCTATCGTTTTACACCAGTTTCATTGAAATTGGCTTGGGAGGCGTGTTTATTGGAAGTTCTTTCTAAAAATTATTCTGTTCCGCGAAGGTTTACGTAAAAATGTCATACAATTTTTAAATAGAACAAAAGTTTTCTAGTTTTCAAGGATAAGAGACAGTCCTCTATTACCCCTTTTTCCCTATTTTCCAATTTCCCCTATTTTCCTCAAGATCCCTTAAAATCCCTATTTTTTATAATTTTCCCCCTTTTTCTCTTCTTTTCTGAAAAGTACCGATTAATTTTTTAAGAGTTAGAAACAAATAGAAATTTATGACAATCAGAAATGCGTGCAGCAATATTAAAATACTTAGAGATCCAGTCCTCTATAATCTTCTAGAATCTTCTAGAAACTTCAAAACAATTCCCAAATTTATTTTAAAAATAAATCAAATCAAGCTTTTAAACTTTTGGTATTACTTACTTCAATAGTTTAATTTTAATTTTTTATATAATTTTTCCGCCAATTATTTGCTCTATAATGATTATCCTATAGTCACGAAAAAAATATAGGAAAATCATTATAGGTCTATACTACTTTCCCTATATCTAATACTATATTTTCGTAAAATTAGATTTCAAAAAATCATCTGGAGGCTGATGCGCACTTCTGATACGCAGTGCAGAGGGCACATCTCAGAACTGGTGTAAAAAGTTCTTTAAGTCAGTGTGAAGATTAGGGTGGTTCAAAAAAACGACTTTCGAATTTTTATCATGCTGTACCCTAAAATCGTCAATGGGCCTGAAAGAATGATTGCCTGAAAATTTGAGTAAAATCGGTTAATAATAACACGTTACGCACACCCCCTAAAGTTTTCCATGTAACTAACATTGCGAAAAGCATGATTTTTGGAAATGCCCGAGTAAGTTGTGAAAATGTATAATTTTCACCAAGATGAAACACCCTTTTATTTATCCCCAAAAACCACCCTATGAGTACGAAACTAAGAGTTTTGCTACATTTAGAAGTTTATTGCCTTTTTTTGCTTCTCTTCTTGCTATATAATAAATAATAGATGTTCGATACATTTTAATTAATTTTCTAAATCATTTAAAATGTTTAAACTATTTATTTTTTTAACAATTTGTAAAATGATTAACTTTTTTTATTTGGTAAATATTTTTATCAATGTAAAGAACCAATGAATCACTACAACAATTCTCTAATTGTTTAAATGTATTCTGTAAGCAGAGAATGACAGAAAAATATTGAATTTTTGCTGTTCAATTACATCTATTTGATTTTTTACTGATATTTATTAATTCATGGAATAATTTTTAATTGTTGAAATAATAAAAGATTGTTTAAACAATGAATGAAGTGCCAAATTTTCATAAAAACTTTTGAAAAAAGGCTGCAAGTATTTATTTTAATATATTGTCAGGTCTTGTGACTTTTAACTATTGTAATTATATTAAATAAAATTTTATTAAAATATAAATCAATATTGTGAACCATGCGTATTATAATACAAACTTGTAAGATGAGAAGGAGTTACCGTCGAGGGATATGGTTGATACACTTCATTAGTTAAAGTATGGGTAAATAAAAACTCATCCCATGAGATGACTAAGCAAAGGGAAGATACAACGAGTAGAATAACGAATCCACATTAAAAGGTTCACAGAATGGGAAGAGTAAATCAACTATCGTCAAGATTTCTTCCATATTTTCCATATTTTCCACTCGCAAGCCTATCCAGGGTTTCTCAGTCTAATTTTCAGTCTTGTCGGATGTACCTCGGGAACAATAGTACTCAGTTATTTTCAAAAGTTTCGTCGAAATACTGCTTTGGGTAGAGTCGACTGCTAAAATTCCAGTGAAGTTGCAGTGCAGTTTTCAGTGCAATTTATGTGAATTTCATACCATCGAAACCCTAAATCTAAATATTTCTGCCTTGAAAATTGAATTAACATAACTGCGATCTAGTTCATAGAACATCATGTCTGCATCTTGACTAATCCTGGATTAACACCTGGGAAAAGGAATCTCTAAATCACTACATCTTCTTGTCAATTGTCAGTAACCAGTCTGAAAATCTTCCAAACCTCATCCTTGGCTTAATAGATAAATGCCTAAGATTATTGTAATTTCTTTGCAAGCTGCAAGGATCTGGGACTAGACTAATTCTAGTGCATACGCTCTTTCCTCAACTGTATCTTTGTTCTTAAGTTATTGTAACCAAAGAATTATAAATTTAAGTTTTAATTATTAGTATAATTTATTTATTATTATTTCATCTTTGTTTCCCACCTTTGAATTCTCATTGCATACTCGATCCTTACGGATTTGAGATCTAAAACGAGGAAAAACATAATTCAATTAATGGCAAGTGATTATTCTTAGACGTAAGAATATTTAAATACTTGACTTATATTATATTGTTAAAATAATTAGAGAATTGTTGTAATGATGAATTGGTTCTTTATATTGATTAAAATATCGTTCAAATTAAAAAATGTAATTATTTTACAAATTCTTGTAAAATAAATTGTTAAAGGAAAATAAAAACCTCTGCTAAGAAGTTCGAATGTTTTCACGTTGATGCGAATCTTAATTGTTTTCATTTCATGAACACTGTGCTTCCTCATATTAAGTCATCAAATAAATTTGCTTTCTCATAAAGGAAGCAATAATAAGCTCGATTCTATATAGCAACATCAATGAAAACTTATCCGTGAAAATTATTTCACACAATTTATTTTCACAGTAATTTACATTTTTACGCATGGATATTCTTATGCTTAATATTTAGACTTTATATAAGTTATGTAATTATAGTTCGTCATAAAATGTTTTTTAATAGGTAATTCGACTTGTCGAATTAATTCACACAATAATTCACACAAAAATAATAATTCACAAATAATTCACAAAAATATTTCATTTTCTTTATTCATTTTATTTATTCACAAAAATAATTCACAAAATAATTCACAAAAATAATTCACACAATTATTTTCACAGTAATTTAAATTTTTACGCATGGATATTCTTATGCCTAATATTTAGACTTTATATAAGTTATGCAATTATAGTTCGTCATAAAATGTTTTGTAATAGGTAATTCGACTCATCTCGTCAAAGGGAACAAATTTGGTACTTATGATATTGTTATATTCCCAAAATTGACAAACTTTTGCTAATAAAATGACAAAAAAATTTTAATTTTCTCTATTATAATTATAGTTGGTCGTAAACATATCTATTGTAATTATAGTTGGCCCTGACTTACTGAGTTTGCTCCAGTTTAAGGTTCCGAGATTATCCTCTAAAACGGAGGATCTAGTCTACCTTCCAGTTGCTAGAAAGACTGTTAAATTTATAGGTAGACTACAAAAACATTGTGTAAATGTCAGGCCTTTAATAGGTTAGTAATAGTACCACACTGTACATATGATATGCTAAACCTCTTGTGATCTGCGCACATCCAAATATTATTTAAAAGTTATTATTAAACTAGTGGTAAAATAATACATATTATAATAAGCAATACTTTTGTATGATGTAACCCTGTTATTGGTTACTTTTAACTGTTGGGTTATCACTAATAAACAAACAATTCAAATCAAAAGGTTTTGTAATAAGTAAACCAAATCCATCCCGTCAAAAGGAATAAATTTGGTAAGTATAATATTGCTATATTTTTAAAATTGGAAAAATTTTCCTAATACAAACGTAAAAAAGATTTTAATTTCATACATTATAAATATAGTTGGTCATAAAAGGTTTTAAAATAGGTTAATCGATTCGCCTTGTCGGAAGGAATAAATTTGGTACTTACTTACTTACAACTAAATACCACCCCGTATTTTAAAAAATTATGTATTGAAAATCTTTTATTACTTAAAAAATAATAGTAAATATTATTGAAAATTTCGAATTTTTCAAATTTACTTTTTTATTTATCAAGATATTTATCAATCAACCTCAATATTTTTTGGTCGTAAAAAGTGTATTTCAGTTCACAATCTTCAAATCTAGAGCAAATTTTTTTGATAATAATCAAATTTGGGGAAAAAATAACATCTAAAACGATTTTTGAGAAAAATATAAAATAAAATATTTCTTCTAATCTGATCCGGTTCAACACTTAATAAATTTTTAACACTATTTTGGTGCTCAACGGGCGGGCAGGATCTAATTGCCGATTTGAAAATTAATTGAATATAATAATAACTCTCACTGGCAAAGTTCGAGCGGTTTGATGAGCCAAGTGTGATTTTAACTATATGACAGCTAGAACTCCTACGAAGACAAGGTAAAAGCCTGGTGTTTTGTTACCCGGTTTAGAAAGACCTTTACGTATTCGTGAGAGTGCTACTGATTATAATTGCGTAAGACGAAATTTACATAACGATATGGTGAACGAAAATGAAAATGATATTGTTTTTGCGTGGATAGGTTGCGTCAATTAAACAATTTCCAAAATGATCAGTTGGCTAATTTGCGAAGACAAAATCAACAAATTGAACAAAATCAACGTAATCAGCAAAACCAGGATAACGGTGAAAATCGGTTGATTTAAACATTAGTAGATGGTCTTCGCGCGTTTAATATTGAAGCTAAGCCCCCAAAGTTCGAGGAATCACAAAACTCAAACCAATTTTTAGAGAAACTTGAAAGATTTTATTCGTTAAAACATATTCCTGATAATCTTCGTGTGAGTGTTTTGGATGGCGCATTTGAAGGCAGAGAAAATGCATTGATTGATGCAAAAAGAAATTCTTTTGTTGATTATGACGATTTCAGATCAAAATATTTAGATGAATTTTATTCTATTGCAAGAAGGGTTAGAATTAAGTCCCATTGGTTGGCTAAGCGTTTTGAGTCCAATAAGGACAATTTACAAACATACTTTTTGAATCAGATTGAAGAGGCCTAGTTTTTTTTTTACCAACAATGGAGGCCTATGAAATACATTACACTGTCATTCATCAGATTATTCGTGTGCGCAAGGCTTTGGCGACAGTTGATTTCTTTGATTTTGATAAAATTTCTCAAGCACTTTCCCAATTGGATTTGGCCTTCAACGATAAAATAGATAAGCTAAAGAAACAAAATCAAAATCAATCTAATACCCCAAATCAAAGTAGTGATGATATTAAAAATAATAAACTGAAATTGCGAAATATGCAAGCCCAAAAGAATCAAAATCAATCATGTTCTAATTGTAGTTGTGGTAGTATATCGAATGCTTAGAGCGAATCCTGTGATAGTGCTTCTCAGCCTGCATCTTTTGGAATAAATTCTGTTAGACAAGTTTATGAATTGCCTACACCTGACATGAGTGTACCCCCTCCACCTGTTTCAATGCGAATGAATCATGGTGCATCTACGCAATTCACCGGTAATTTAAACTCGTATTAGGCGCGATGTTTTCAATGGGAACTTCGCGCTGACACAATTACGATGATTTTGCAAAATTATCTGATGATCTGAGGAATCACCTAAAATGAAAAAAATGAGAAAAGTTCTCGAATTCCCGCATGCCCTCGCGTAAATGTTTGCTTCTTTTATGAACCGATTCCTGCATTGATTGACACGGGTATTCAGAAGACTGCAATTTCTGAAACGTTTTACAATTATTTATTGCTCAACCGAAAATTAACTGAATTTTCCGTGTCAAATGTAATTCTGTTTACCGCGATCGGAAAGAAATCAACCACGATTAAAAAACAGATAATGTATGATCTCGAAATTGGAGGACAAAAATATCCATAGTGTTTTCTCGTAATTCCAAAACTCTCTAATTCGATAATTTTAGGAAACGATGCTAACTCTAATTGCTTCAATGACGAGGTTGGTATTGATATTCAGGGGGATAATCAACATCGGGCTAAGAATATAAATACAGATTTGGTAGCCCTCAAAATAAACAGTATTGATGAAATTTTATGTGATAAGAATCATACAAAAATGATATGATTTTATTTGAAACGGCAAACGAGAATCAAACGACGAATGATTTGGATGATCTCCCCCTTGTGCTAATGAAATTGATGATATTAGGATTGCTGATTTATTTGATGATGTTGTGAATTATAATAATTTGAATAAAACGAATCGTGTTAGTTCGAAATATTTACCTTCCTCAGATTTAAAATTTGAGAAAAAAGATAAACAATGCATGAGGGTTTTAAAGGACGGAATTTCATCGATAGAAGGTGCTTAATATTTAATATTATTTTATAATTTAATACATGAGAAATATTTAAATTTGGATAATCATGAACCGATGCAATTTGTTAATAAATTAGAAATTATGCATGAGTCATATAAAGAAAATTCTTCGAACGCTAGCAGTTTTTTAGAGAGCCTTCGGTCGATTGCGTCTAGACTGACGGGTGTGAATGTCGCGGAAGCAGAGTCACAGCATATGCTGCCTACTATAGAACTTGAATTTATTTCTATTCAACTCCAATATATTTGCGCTAAGCTTTTATTCAAATCTCATTTTGCAACGATTTCAAAATGGAGCACAGCTGCAAAAATCATCCCAAAAGCTTTTGCTACGTTTGCGGTTTTTTCGTTCCACAAAAACAGAGACAAAACATTTCCCCTGCAATGCGAGGAGGCTACGAGCTATATTTTCAGATTAAACCCAAAAATGGAGAAAAAAGTTGGATACTTAACAGCTGCTGTTCAACTTGTGCGATTAAATTAAGGTCAGTACATCGAGGAGATTTTCATCGTCTTTTTACATTCACTTTTCCTACTTTTTGGAGAGAAACTCAGAATCATATCGATGATTGTTATTTCTGTTTAACAGATGTAAAAGGCTACTCATCGAAATGCAAGGACTCCATTATTTACCCTTGTGTTTCTTCCGTGACAATAGCTGCTTATGTCGTAACGATTTTATCCCGGGAAATTCTGCAAAACGCAAAGCAGAAGAAATCAATGCTGATGAAAATCAAGCTCTAGAATATAGCCGATCAGAAACTTGCCAGAATTATTCGTCCAAAAAAAATTGAATGATTTAATAAGGGACATGAATTTATCGAAAAATGAGGCTGAAATCTTGGGCTCTAGACTCAAGGAAGAAAATTTGCTTATAAAAGTTGTGAAAATCTCTTACCGAAATCGAGAAAAAGATTTAACTACGTTTTTTCCAGCCAAGATACTATCATTTATTGTACCGATGTAGATGGGCTTATGAAGAGCCTTGGTCTTGAACACCAGCCCGAGAATTGGCGTTTATTCATTGATGGAAATAAACATAGTTTGAAAACTGTTCTCTTGCACAATGGAAATAAATATCCATTAATACCCAACGCTTATGACACCAATATGAAAGAGTGCTATGCTGTTATGAAATTGTTACTTGACAAAATAAATTACAAATCATATGAGTGGTCTATCTGTGGCGATTTTATAGTCATAGGGATTCTTCTCGAATTGCAATCTGGCTATACAAAACACTGTTGCTTTCTATGCTCCTGGGATAGCAGGTGCATAGATAGCAACAATAATATAATGTTAAAGTTTGGCCAAACCAAAAGACGTTAGAATCAAGAAAAATGAACGTTGCTCAAAAACCACTGGTTGATCCTCAAAAAGTCTTACTACTACCATTACACGTGAAGCTCGGCATCGTAAAAAATTTTGTCAAAGCGATGGATAAAAAAATTTTTTTAAATTTTCTTGATTAGTGAAGCTAAGTGAAGCTAAAACTTAGTGAAGCTAAAACCTAAGCTTAGTGAAGCTAAAACAATATTGTTGTGGATTTCTTTAGCAGGAACTTCAGTGGAACGTTTAAATCCGTACGAAAAAAGAGTCTTTTCATTGATATTTTGGATTTTGAAATTAAACCGAAAATCGTCGCGCATTCATGTGAAGAAATAGATTTTTGTAGGGAATTGCATGATTCTCTAAAAAATTTGGCAGTTTCGCAAAAGCTGGATACAAATGCAAAAATGTTCTTAGATCAATTGGAAAAGCGTGAGAGTTTGGAGTATTATGTGGTGAGAGACAGTGTCTTGTTTCGAAGGGATAAATTTTTGAATCTATGACAGGTAGTAATTCCATCAATAATAACCGAACAGCTCATTGATTGTGTCCATTCCAAATTGGGACATCCCGGAGTCTATAAAACGACCATGTACCTAAGACAATTTTATTATTGGAAGCGCATGAATCGCGAAATAAAAAAATTCATGATAACTTGTGATTTATGCCAGCGCGTAAAAGGTATTAATATTAAAATGGAACGTTCATATAATTTAGTCGAATCATCAGGGCCCGAAGATCTGGTTTGTGTAGATTTTTATGATTCTCTTCCAAAATCAACTGGAGGTCTAGAGTATATTTTCGTCGTTCTCGATGTTTTCTTGAAGTACGAAAAATTATACCCTATCAAGAAAGAGAACATAGATACTATTTTGAAAAAGATGTTTGATTTATACTTTCCGGGGATGGGCAAGCCAAAAAGTGTATTATCTGATCATGGAACTCAGTTTGCGACACCGAAGTGGAGTAATCGATTACGTAAAGCGGGAATCCAGGTAATTTAATCTTCGATTAAAAATTCAAAAAGTAATCCCGTAGAAATGGTTATGCAAGAATTAGGACGCTTATTCCGGACGCTATGCTCGAATAAGCATACTCGTTGGGCCAAATGTATTGCCGACATCGAATTTTTCCTGAATGTTACATCCCACTTTAGCATAATTATAGTGGTACATAATCAGGCAAATTTGCGCAAATATCATAAGCGCTGATAAGAGGATTTCAAGGTCAATTCAGATTCATTTCAGTGTCTTCGCAGGTTGGTCTTCGATACTAGGTATAATATACTACTTGTATGATAGTTTGAGTGCTTCTGACATAACTTCATTTTTTTCCAAGCAAGAGGGATAATGAGGCAAGTGCATGATTTTAAATTCCACGGTTATGAAAATAAAAATGTCTGCGTATTGCGTGATTTTAGCGAGCCTATCGTCGTTGTAAATTTTGGAAAGACGATGTACGGGGAGTGAGGGGATATCGATTTTGAGGTACCGAGAGTAAGACTCTCTAATGATTGCTCAATTGTTCGTCTTCTTTTGGTCATCGCAGTCTAATCCGCGCCATACTTCACCATATTCACCACATTTCACACCTCACCTTCTAATGAGCACATTGGGAAGTGAGGTGTGAAAATTTAAGTTTGTAAATTAGCCGTTCTAAAAAATTTTGGTTCTTCGTTTCTTTTGTTAATTTAGTGTGGTGTGTTCGACGATTAATTTATATCGCACTGAGCATAATCAATCCAGGAAATAGACAACATTTCTGATTCCCAGACGCTTATACTGATGCGATTTTTTTTGGTAATTATTGCTATCGCCCCTACTTTGCGGAAGAGGAGTTCCAACTCCATCGTACATCACATTCAATGTCGACTTGGCCATCGTTTGGTTCTCCATTACGAATCAACGGCTATTCGTTCTAAGCTGCGATAAGTATTTGTTTACCACTTCCTGGATCACAATAATTTTCTGTTACCTGATTGATTTTATGCTCTTAAATTTTACTGGCTGTTCGAAAATTATGTTTTTATAATTAAACTTTGCCGTTATTTGTCGCTGCCATTCAAATTGTAAATTGCATGTGTGATGAGTATTTGTGTGAAAGGAACTACTTGCTCGTGATAGATGTATCTCTGTTTCTTTGACTTCGAATAGACTATTTGAATAACAATATTCAACTCAGATTCATCAATGCTTGATAAACCTAACATTTGATTTATAAATTTCATTTCTACATCGATATTTTTGTGGACGTTAAATTTTAAATTCTCTAACAGGGAATCTAATATATTTTTAAAGTTTATTTGAAGATAATTCATGCTGCTTTAATTTTAATATTCGAATTTAAGCCAATAATTAAGGTAAAGTCTGTCAAATTTTGTAAATAAAATATTTAATTTGTTTAAAAAATAATCAATTAAAATTAAAATTGAAAATTTAATCAATTAAAAACTTTTTAACAAATAAATGGAAATGTATGGAATATCAATTATTTATAAAATAGCAAGAAGAAAAGCAAAGAAAAAGTCAATAAACTTCTACATATTATAGCAAACCTCTTATTTTCGTACTCATGGGGTCGTTTTTGGGGGTGAATAAAAGGGTATTATTTTTTCAGGTCCATTGACGATTTTAGGGGGCAGCATGACAAAAATTCGAAAGTCGATTTCTTACCATGTAAATTTGGACCACCCTAATGAAGATAGCTCTATAAAGTACTAGTTGACGGACATCAAACATGCTTCAATAAAGCATCTTTTTTTAAACCTGTGAAAAAAAAATACTGTATGCGGCGAACCTGTATAGAAAGTGTTCAGGTTAGGGTGAGGTTTCCAGCACTCACCCTTCTAGGCCGGGAGATAGCGACATTTTTCATGTATGATTCCCTTCCGTCTAAATATTTGTCGACTAGTTATTTTTACTGAAAAATACTTAAAAATTAATTTGCCAGACTGTTTGCCCGGTTGAAAGATGGCGCTAAAGTCGTTTGAAGTTGACAATTTCAGGAATGAGGGAGGGGCCGTATCATTCCTTCGCGCCTGACTGTTTGTAAGCTAGTAATTTTTACTGAAAAACACTCGAAAATCAACTTGTCCGCCCCAAAAATTGACAATTTTGAGCGACTTTAGCTCCATCTTGCAGCTGGGCAAACATTCTTCTTTCGAATTGATTTTTGAGCGTTTTTCAGTAAAAATAACTACTCCACAAACAGCCAGACGGAAAATAATGATACATTTAGCATCCATTTTCAAAACAATTTCAATTGCAAGACCAAATATGTTTAAACCGGGAGGGGAGTGTCAGACTAGTACTTCCGTAAGTTTCGCATGAAAAATAATCCACAAGCAAAGTTTCAACCTGGAGGGAATCATACAAAATAAATGTCGTTTTCTCTCGGACTATCTGGCGCGCCATCATCGGCTCGCCTCGGCTTCCCTATTAAAAAAATCCGACCCTAAATCAGATTCTAAATCAGACCCTATGTGAGACCGTACTTAGGGTCGTGAAATTGAAACATAATTAGGTTCTGATAAATTCCTATTTAAAATCCCACATAGTTTCCTACAGGTGACTTTTTATATTTTCAAAAAAGGCCACAAATTTCGTATAGAAAATTCCTAGAAACCTGTATGAATTATCATATTTATAAAATCCAGAAGGATTTTATACATCGTTTTCTGCTTAATTATATCCACTTTATTGCTATCTCGAGCAATCGTTTTTATAAACTTAAACATCCATTTCTTTCAAAGTTGAGTTTGCAAAAAGTTCAAATTGTTTTATAAATTCGTGTGTGAAAAAAGTCGTGTGATTTTAAAAATAATGATCACTAAAATGTCAGTTTATTTCACGTTTATTATTTTCATGTTTACAGATCTCCTGGTCCGACCTTAGATCGACAGAATGCGGTAGACACAGATGAGGACATCCTCAGTCCTGCATTTTTTAAACGAGGATTAATTCGATCAAGCTCTACTGCTATATCCTTAAACACGTTGCAAAGTGATATAAAAGAAGCCTTCACACGTCAATGCAGCAGCCTTAGAAGAAGAGTTCCGATTCTGGAACCAGTTCATTTACCCATCGCGGATGGCAGGGATGTTAGTATTCTTGTCACTAAACCAAGCCCAGAAAACACTGGTTCTCTCGATAGACAGTCGGGAGCTACAGTAGTGAATGTTCTTGTCCATAGGGAAAGTGAAGAATTTCAATACGAAGTAAAAAATAGATTGGAGAACTGAGTAATCCAGCATTAAAAATTGCAAAAATTAGTTCTTATAAGCCAATTTTATATTTTTCGAAAGACAATAACCTACTGTTTCAACAACTTTAATTTCTCGTATGCAAAATACTTTGATGCAAGTTTAGAGTTCCTGGAATTACTTCGATAATAATTTAACGATCTGTGTTAAATGAATTACAGTTGTAACAAGAAAAAAAAATTGTTAACATCCTCATCATTTAAAAACTAAAGTTATTTTTAAATTTACCTTTATTTATTTTACAAATTAGGTGGTGACAGTTTTCGAGTTTCAAATATTTGTAATATGAAATTCTGGATATGTGGTTCGGAATATTAATTCTTCTTGATATTATTTTCATAACCCTAGCGGAACGCGTGAACGGAGAAGCGATGGAGTACCGTCACCTTTCCGTTATTTGGTAAAAAATTAATAAGAACGGCAAAAAGCATTTAACTTTCTGCACACAATTCCTATCAATCAAGACGACTTTACGTGCACCTCTGATTAGCATTTTGCGCTCGAAGTTTAAAAATAGAAGATCAGAAAATGTAAATGTGTCAAATTAAATAATAAGATTAATGTAATAGAAGTTGCTAAAATAATTCAAAGTTGCATGAAGAATATAAAAAGTTGTTTTGAAAGTGTTGGAGGTCTCAGTTTTCTAATTTTTCTATTTTTTACATTTTACAGGCAATTTTACCTACTGCGGTAACACAAGAGAAAAATTTATCATTAACGTAATTAATGAAGTTAATCTTATTACTCCTTCACAAACAAATTATTGAGAAAGTAATAAAAAATATTCAAAATTTAATGATATTATATTAACTATAATTCAATTTTAAATTAAATATTAAATGTAATATGAATATGAAAGTAAATATTATGACTTATAATGATATAAAACTTATTAATAAATGTTTGTATAAAATTTATTACATAATAATAACAACAAAATTATGATTTCTGACAATTTTTTACGCAGGTAATTTGGAAAAATAAAAAATGAGCAATAGATGTCAACTTCAATAATATAATTTTATTTTATAAATTCTTTAGAACATCTAGGCCTACACAATTAACCTACTCGTGCAGATTATAATTCTTCGAAAAACATATACCTATACATATATTTTGCACTTAGCAAAAATTCGAAACCGAAAAGTTTAAAAACGCGAATGTTGTACTTCGGAAATACTTCGGAAAAATTTTTTGAAAACATGCGGGCGTGTGGAACATGGCGACAGTACGCGCGTCATTTTTAAAATGAATTAACCAGTTTAGTTATTTTCTTAAATTAAGTAGAGAAAAACAAGGAGAATTACGGATAATTCGAATTTATTATATTTCATGCTATTCCTGAGTTATAGTTGAAATAGGAGAGGAAAAAAATGTGTTTGATGTGACCTGTCAAAATGTGACTGTTTTGCAATGTTTGATAATTTATTTCAAGTAAAATACATTCCTAAAAATTATTAAATTTGTTTATAAACGCAGATTAATACCACTCTTTTCCATGGTATTCAGTAAAATTATCCATAAAAATGTAGTCCTCCAGATTTTCGTCTTCGAAAACCTGAAAACCAGTAAAAAAACACCACTTTCAATTCCGCGTATTTACGAATGTACATTTTTAAAAAAAAGTTGTATCTGCATGAATCCCTAATCGCATTGTTTTGCTCTTCTTAATTTTAAATGACTAACTTTAGTGATTAATTCGTTTTAAAAATGACGTACTGTCGACATGTTCTACACTCCGTATGTTTTCAAAAATTATTTCTTGCTCAATGAAAAATAATCCATTATACTTAAAATATACTGGATATTCTTAAATATGCTTAAATATACTTAACATATACTTAACATTATAATTAAAATATTATCTAGAAGTAAAAGACATACTTATAGACCAATTAAACAAATTTTCTTAAATATGACCGCAATCGTTTTCAGGTGATCATTCATGGAATGACCCATATATTTTCTAAAAATATTTCTCAACAGAAAAGATATTTCAGAAATTTTACAAATTTTTTTATTTCAACTTTAATACTTTGCACTATGAAAGAAAAAATTGCGCAATAATGATGATAAGCTGCTCCGATTCTATAGACATTCATCTTAAAAATGAGCGCAAGAAAATTTCCAAATATTTAATATCCAGATGTTACTTAAATAAGATTTAAGAAAACATTGAAAATTTCACTATTTTTTCAATATCATCTTTCAACAAAATTTTCAAAATTACTACATCTTGTGCTCCTATGTTTCAAAATTTTTATAACCTTTAACCTATTTACATAAGAGACTAAGTTTCATCTAGGATATGATTAAAATTAAGAAGAGTTAAGTAGTTACCGAAACAAAGAAGGTGCCACTATTCTGACCGATAGTGTACTTGCAAGGTAGAATTACCTTCTAGCTGTGTAGCTATCGATTCTGGAAATGATGATTGCTGCTGATCGAGAAGGTTGAGGCACCCGTATTATTTACAAGTTTTCAAATTACCTAGCGGTGGTTTCAAAAACAATTTCGAGATAAATGTCAGAAATGACAATTTTCAAAGTATCCAGGTCCCCGAACAAATTTGAATTGCATTTTTGACTATTGACATCAAATCCGACAACCTTCCTGAGGCACCCCTATTATCCACAAGTTTTCAAATTAGACCTAGGAGTGGTTTCAAAACGAATTTCAAGATAAGTGTCAGAAATGACAACTTTCGCAGTACTCAGGTCACCAAAGAATTTTAAATTGCTTATCCACAAGATTTCAGATTAGACTTAGGGGTGGTTTCAAAAAGAATTTACAGATAAATGTCAAAAATGATCATTTTCAAAGTATCAAAGTCCCCAAAAAATTTTAAATTTTACTTCAGACTATTGACATCACTTCCGAAAGCCTTCCTGACGCACCCCTATTATGCACAAGATTTCAAATTAGACCTAGGGGTAGTTTCAAATGAATTTCCAGATAAATGTTAGAAATTACAATTTTTAAAGCATCCGGGAAGTGACGTCGATTGTCCGAAATGTAATTAAAAAGTTTTTTGGGACTTTGATACTTTGGAAATTGTCATTTTTGACATTTATCTGGAAATTCTTTTTGAAACCATGCTTACGTCGGATTTGAAAACTTGTGGATAACAGGGGTTGTCAGAAGTGATGTCAATAGTCGGAAATGCAATTTAGAATTTATTGCGGACTTTGATACTTTGAAAATTGTCATTTTTGACATTTATCTGGAAATTATTTTTGAAACCACCCCTATGTGTAATTAGAAATCTTGTGGATAATACGGTTGCCTCAGGAAGGTTGTCGGAAGTGATATCAATGGTCAGAAATGCAATTTTAAATTTTTTTGGGACTCTGATACTTTAAAAGTCGTCATTTCTGACATTATCCAGAAATTTTTTTTGAAACCACCCCTAAGTGGTTCAATAGTCAGAAATGCAATTTAAAATTTCTTGGGGACCTGGATAATTTGAAAATTGTCATTTTTGACATTTATCTCGAAATTCTTCTTGAAATCACCCCTAGGTAATTTAAAAATTTGTGGATAATAGGGGTGTCTCAGCCTTCTTGATCAGCAGCAACCATCATTTCCAGGATCAATAACTCCACAGCTAGAAGGGAATTCTATCTTGCAAGTCGAAAATCGAGTTCACTTCCATCAATCACGAAAAAAACAATGATAGCGTTTCCATTGCTGATAATGTACACTACCCGTCAGAATAGTGGCACCTCCTGTCTTCTTAATTTTAATCATACCGTAGGTAAAACCTAGTCTCTTATGTAAATAGGTTAAGGGCCATAAAAATTTTGTAATATCGGAGACCAAGATGAAGTAATTTTGAACATTTTATTAAAAGATGATATTTCAAAAATAGTGAAATTTTCAAAGTTTTCTTAAATCTTATTTAGGTAACATCTGGGATATTAAATATTTGGCAGTTTTCTTGGGTTTATTTTTAAGATAAATGTCTATAGAATCGGAGCAGCTTATCACCATTATTGTGCAACTTTTTTCTTGCATGGTGCAAAGTATTAAAGTTGAAACAAAAAGATTGGCAAATTTTTTTAATATTTTTGTAAAATATATGGGTCACTCCATGAATGATCATCTGAAAACGATTGCGGTCATATTTAAGAAAATTTTATTAATTGGTATATAAGTATGTCTTATACTTCTATATAATATTTTAATTATAATGTTGAGTATATTTTCAGTATATTGAAGTATATTTAAGAATATTAAGTATATTTTACATCTAATAAATTATTTTTCATTAAGCCAAAAATAATTTTTGAAAACATACGGACGTGTGAAACATGTCGATAGTACGTCATTTTTAAAACGAATTAAACACTGAAGTTACAGATACAACTTTTTTTAAAAACGTATATTCGTAAATAATTCAATTTAATAATTCAATTTTTGCTAATTTTCAGGTTTTCGAAACCGAAAATCTGTAGGACTAAATTTTTATGGATAATTTCACAGAATACCATGGAAAAGGCTGGTATTAATCTGCGTTTTTAAACAAATTAAAAATTTTTTAGTAATGTATTTTACTTGTAATAAATTATTAAACATTACAAGAATGACACATTTTGACAGGTCACATCAAACTTATTTTTTTCCTCTCCTGTTTCAACTATAACTCCGAAAAAGCATTAAAGATAATATATTTAAATCATCCCTAATCGCACTGTTTTTCTCTACTTAATTTTAGAAAAATAACTTAAGTGTTTAATTCATTTTAAAAATGACACGTATACTGTCGCCATATTCTACATCTCCGCATGTTTTCAGAAAATTTTCCGAATTCTTTCCGAAGTACAACATTCGCGTTTTTTAAATTTTGGGCTCCGAATTCTTGCTGAGTGCAAAATATATGTATAGGTATATATTTTTCGAAGAATTATAATCTGCACGAGTAGGTGAATTGTAGATTAACTCTAGATGTTCTAAAGAATTTATAAAATAAAAGTATATTATTGAAGTTGACATCTATTGCTCATTTTTTATTTTTCCTAATAACCTGCGTAAAAAATTGTCAGAGATCATAATTTCGTTGTTATTATTATGTAATCAATTTTATATAAACTTTAATCAATTTCATATCATTATGAGTTATAAGATTTACTTTCATATTCATATTACATTTAATATTTAATTTAGAATTGAATTATAGTTAATATAATGTCATTAAATTTTGAATATTTTTTATAATTTTATTCATTATTTTTTTGTGACGAAGTAATAAGATTAACTTTAATAATTCGGTTAATGATAAATTTTTCTCTTGAGTTACCGCATTCGGTAAAGTTGACTGTAAAATGTAAAAAATAAAAAAATGAGAAATCAGAGACCGAAAACATTTTCAAAACAACTTTTTAAATTCTTCATGCAACTTCGATTTATTTTAGCATCTTCTATTACATTAATCTTATTATTTAATTTACCACATTTGAGTTTTCTAATCTTTACTTCTATTTTTAAACTTCGAGCGCAAAATACTATTCAGAGAGATTTCTGCCGCTGAAAATAAAATTTTTGCATTAACTCCGGTGTCTTCTAACTCCAAATTTAACGCAGAATCATAATTGCACCAAGTTAAATGTTTTTTTGCTGTTCTTATTAATTTTTTGTCAAATAACGGAAATGTGTCGGAAGGCTTACGGAAAAGTGATGGTACTCTGTCACTTTTCCGTTCAAGTGTTCCGCTAGGGAATACGTACATTAAACAGGAGTGTTGAATCGCCATATTTGTAACTAAACGAAAGTTTAGGTAAAAACATTCCCAAAGACAGCTCTTTCGACAGACCAATACGCAAGAAGTCCCGAAGAAAAATGTCTTAACAAAGATTTCCGAATACAGAGTGTATCAACTATATTCTACTTCGCTAGAGTGCCGTATTTCATTTACTAACAGTTGAAGTATAAACTAGCTGTGAATTCGATCTCGGGTGTTTTATTGTTGTCTATGTTTCTGTACTGCTCATTTGATGAGCACTTTGCTCCCCCAGTATACTGAATTAGCAAATATATTTACTACCTCATAGAGTAAGCATTAATTATTTTATTAAAATTTTATATTGTAACGCCATCACTCCTCTTACCAATCCTATCGCTACGTATAACCATGAAGCGCCACCATACCATCTCCTATCTCCTCAGTGAGCTATGTTTCGCTAATCGCAATAATGTGATAGAAATTGAAAGTTACATAAGCACGAAGAAGATTTATATGCGAATTAAGAGAATTAATATTTATGTGACATATATTCAGATTGGGAAACTGAGAAGAATCAGAGATAACAAGAGCAGCCTTAACAGAAACATTGTAAGAAATAATCTCAGAAGGAGACACAGGCAAAGGGTTCAGAGGAAGTCATTCGTTAAGCAATTCAAGATCTTGTAAACTGTTTATTCTAATGACTTAGTCTTTATTTTTACGCCTTACAAAAATAGTGCCCACCTTGTACCATACATACTTGTAAGAGAAGAGTTTCGCTTTTTCTCTAGTTTTACATAAAAGTTATGTTGCTACAGGAAGGTAGTCGTAGAGATACACACGTGACATGGAAAGCGTCGAAGAAACCTCAGAAGAGCCTAGGAAGTTTTTCTTCTTTACCGCAGAAATCATCTCAGCTCTTAGTCGAGATGTTATGAACCTAGCAACTACAGTGCGAGGCCTCTTTTCTGATGCTCTATTCGTGGATCCAGAAGAAGACTGCTTAGCAGGAATTCGATACACACTAGTTATTTCAGTGACATCGAGATGTACATCCAAGGCTTTAGATAGAGCTCAAACTAGCTTCTTCGGATCCTCAACATCACAAGAGCATCATCACACTGATGTGATGATACTGAATGATACTGAATGTGTGTGATTACTGAGTTTTGGTAATCTGAGTTCCTAGGGACTTATTTTCCTTAGTGACTTGAGCGACTTTAGAATTAAGATCTTGAGTTTGTTTCAAGATCTCGTCAAGTTTAACACCATTCTCATCAATCTTTATCTTCTGATCTGGAAGACACTCAATATTCCGTTTGATCTCTAAGAGATCAGCACTAAGAACATTAATTGTAGGCATGAGTCTATCAAATTGGCCGACACACATTACAATATTTCTGAAAACAGCAACCGCACCTTGAGACTTCATCGTTTTCTGAACTTTTTGCATCAGATTGACCTTTTCATGAGTAGTCCAAGCAAGGTATAATCTCGTTCTTCTGGTTGCAGACTATGTGAGAAAAACATATCTTGTTAAGGTGGAAATACTTGTCACACCTTTTACAGATTTATAGCTTTTATATTTATAGCTAGACTTATAATGTCCTTCCTAAAATATCTGCACAACTGTCACATGACAAGGAACAAATAGAGACAGAAACAGGAAGAAATCACAGTCAACGCCTAAAAGCAGGCAACCAGAGTCGTCGATCTGTAAATTCTCAATGAAACAAATTTGGGCCAAAATCACTGAGATAATAAATGAAAAACACTTTTCAAACAGCAATCGCTTGTAGACCAAACCTTCAACCGCACTTTACTTCAATGAAGCAATAATGTACGATAGCTCAACACAGAGAAAAAAATAAGCAAGAGATGTCACAGTCCTCAACTTCTCCTTCTTTCTAACCTGTCAAATTACCATTAAAAATTCTCTTTCTACCACTTTTTCACATGCCATCCATCTGTCCACGACACATACCTCTTACTACTACCTACAATATTCGTCGCATTTTTTACATGAATCTCTTAGTGTCTCTATTTCTATCCCCCTTTCCTTCGTTCATAACATTACGTCCCAGTTAATAACTAAACCAGGTATCCACAAGCAAAACAGCATACAATACCCCATAACACTGCGTACCATTCCATTGCAACATATACCTCCTCAATACCCTCACAAACCAGCTTTCTTTGCTTTTCATTTTTGCACTTCACATTTCACTACTCTTTCTTTTCTTCTTTCTACACTCTTTCACTCATTTTTTATTCAGTTTTCTTCCCTTCCACGGGCGTTTCTCACCTTTCTCTACTTTTTCCCAAACATAATTCTTTACAAATTTCGCCTCAATTCCACACCTCACCCTCCGACAGTAGACAGTTCAGAAAAGACAACTAAACCTTGAAATTATGGTGAAACGATATTGTGCAAAACAAGGTGCGAACATTATTGTGCATCCTGTACCTGCTCATTTCCCTACTATTTTATCTTTAAGTTCCAACCTTCTCTCTCACCATACTTCTTATCGTCCCTAGTTTCAGTTTCTCTTTCTACTTCCCCACTAGTTCATTAACTTCTCATACGGATCCCTTCCTATCAACACAGTTTCTCCACCTTACTTTGCTTTTTGTCACACACACATTATTCTTCTCGAGCCTCACTATCCATGTTCTTCTTTTCTTCTCCTCCGTCTCTCCCCTCTGTTCCTGCTACCACCATGCATCCCATGTCCTCGTTCCATCGCCAGTAAGTCTCCCCCACCTGCGCTGATTGCTTCCTTATTGACACTTTCATACCCACTGACTCCAGTCTCAATTTCTCCCCCCACAGCTAATTCTGAATCTCTTCCTCTCTCTCACTGTTGCAGCTTCTGCTAACCACAGCCCCGATCCCTTCAATTTTCTGCCTCCTCGTAAAATTTCCGTCTTATTCTCTGCTGTCTTCAGCCTCAACATTCTCTCCCCGTCTATCCTCCATGACTTCTTGATTTTCGGGATCTTCTGCGTCCAGGCTGCTATCGTTCCCTCCACATTTGTCACCTTGTTCACGTCTGCCATTACACCCAGCACTCTAACATTCCTCCCCCTCCACGTTCTTTCTTCTCTTTCTGTTTTCCACTTTGCCTCACTTATCTTTCTTGGCTGCTCCCTCCACGTCCCCTGTTTTTCACCCGTTTGACAGCCTACCTCACAGCTTGACAGCCTTTTTTACTTCTGCCTCCATCTTCTGTTGTCGTCCCTTCTCCGTCTCCATCCTACGACACAGGCTCAGTTTTTGAATCTCCTCTTTCATCCGCTCCAACATCGCTTCGAGGTTTTCCCTATCCAACCCTCTTCCTATCTCTTTCTCACATTCGTCTCTCACCGCCTGTCTAAACCATCTCAATTCTTTTAAAATCTCCTCTTTCAAGATCTCTCCACCATATGCTTTTCCTTCCTTCCTTCTTCTTCGTATCGCCCATTCTTACTTTCTGTCACCAACCGTCTCGTATGCACTCACTGCCTGTTACCAGTACTCCCTTTCTTCACCAACTAACTCCAGCTGATTCTCCCACCACCGTTTCACTCTATTCCAATTTCTCTTTCTCCTTCCTTACCACTTGAGTCAAGTCCAGTCAACGACTTACTACTCTCTACTTTTATTCACCAGGCGTCGCTGCCTTCACGGGGTTCGGTCTCCTAACCTTACTTTCAACACGTGCCACTTTTCTTTATTCGTTTACTCCTCAACTGTCTTTTCCTTTTTCTCGCCTTCACTTTCACTTCTCATAATCCTTTTTCCTTACCTTTCTATCCATCCTTCAACACTTCAGTCTGACTTTTCTCATCAAAAAACCTCCAATTTCATTCCGGCACCTGTAACACGTCTTACTCGAGCTCACACTGAACCGGAAGCCGCGAAGAAAATAGGTTATCCCAAAGTATTATCTTTTATTAAAGAACATACAATGAAAATGTATTCTAGCTCGGTTACTTTAATCTTTCTCTACTTAATTATTTTCCGCGACCGATCCATCTGTTAGGGACGCGCATTTTGTATTCTTCGATTACTTACAAGTTGCACTAATCACTTTGCCCTCCCTGATTGTGTCGTCTCGCGCGAGAATTATATCACATGTTATCAGCTCCTCGCTATACTTCGACAGTCGCCTTAGTCGATTGCCGCAAACCCTGCCGGTCGCTTTGCTCTGATTGGTACGCGTTCCGCCAAAATTGTCATCTCACACGAAGAATTGTATGTAAGCTGGGAACTGCGATTCACGACGCTGAACTACGGCTCTTGCTGTTGATGCGTGCCCGTCAGCCTCGTTAGCTACAAGTACCGTCGTTCGTAAGCGAAGTAATAGGTTTTCCTTCTTTCACGGAATAATAGTTATAAGTTTACATTAGAATCTTACTATTCTTAAGCTAGTGATCCTTATTTTTATAAATCGATTTTGAGTCTGTTCTGTTTAGTCTAGCGATAAGTACTTTAGTTTAAACATTTTCCTCTTCTCATCCCAAGAATATAACTGGAGTTTCGCGGGAAGACAGAGTTGTTGGTCGACCACGCAATACACAGCGTGAGCCAATCACAAGTGGCTTCGCTCTGATTGGCAGTACCTGTAACAGCGACAAAATGTTGCTGAGCTCGAAAGCATCAGGAAGGCGAGACGAACATCTTGTCCCGCTAAAGGACCTCCAGGATGACCCAGATTTCCAAAACGGATTCTCGGTCATATCTTCAAGGACAAGCAAAAAGTGTAAGTATAGGGTCAATTTAGTCAAAAGACTGTAAGACGGCAGTCGATAGCAGCCATAAATCTTCCACTTTAACATCTTCGCCACCTAAGAGCGGCCTAAACCCCAAATCAACTATCACAGTTAGAAATCCCTCCACGACTGAACCCAAAATACCGGATTCCCCCTTATAAATGTTATAGTGGACGAAATGAACCATCCATTCATCAAAAAATCCTGCCAGTACAGTCCGATTAGTACTATTAGTACTATTACTAGAAATTCCTATTAGTACTATTATTATCAGTACTATTTGTACAAGAGTGACGACGAACCTCAAGTTAATTTAGTGATCAGGAACGTTTCAGTTGCTTACCCAGAAGAAGCAGTTCAATCTAATCTTCAAGAGCTAGGCTTCACTATCACCTCCATTTCCAGGATGCGCAACCGAGTGACGCAAAAGGCCCTTCCTTTGATCTTAGTAACAGTCCTTAGTACACCTAAAGCCAAGGATCTTCTTGGGTTGACTATCTTGTACTTCATTAAAATTAAAGTTAAACAGTAAGATAAACCAGTAACTCCCCTTCAGTCCTACAACTGACAAAGATTCCATCATGTGTCCGATACCTGCCATGCCACACCATGCACACTAGGGGAAATCTAAAAACGAGGTTCAAAATGACATTTAGAACGCAATTATGCACCGATTTTAGATTTTTTTTAAAATTCAGGACCTATTCTTCAGAGATTCGTGAAATTAAAATTTTAATTTTTTTGTTCATTAAATTTTTATGTTAATACAAATAGAAAATAGAAAAATAAATTTTATAAACAAATTATATAGACAAATGTACACCGCAAATATTTATAGGTAGAAAAAAATCGTTTTTTCTTCTAGTCTTGTTGTAATTATATTACCAATGATCTTTTCTGAAAAAATTTTGCCAATCATCAATATTCTTCTATTTTATAAACAAATTATATAAACAAGTGCACATTTTAGGCGTTTTTAGGCGAAAAGAAATCAATTTTTCTTCTAATCTTGTTGAAATTATATTGCCAATGATGTATTTTAGAAAAATTTTGCTATGCATCACTAATCGTTTATTTTATAAAGAAATTATATAAACAAATTTACATTATAAATTAACATATATAGGCAGACAGAAATCGTTTTTTCTTTTATTATTTTTTTATATTATATTGATGTGTCTAGATGAAATTTTGTCATTTATCACTGTTTGTTTATTTTATAAACAAATTAGGTAAAAAATGCACATTCTAGGCGTTTATAGGCCAAAAATCGTTCTTTATTCTTATTTTGTTAAATTATATTGTGAATTATATTCCTTGACAAAATTTTGTGATAAAATGAAACTCGTAAAATTTATAAACAAATTATATAGAAAAATACACATTTTCGGCGTTTATAAGCAGAAAGACAATTTTCCTTCTTGTAGTCTTATTGAAATTATGTTGGCAATGTTTTTACATTAACACTTTCTAAACAATAGAAATTATTAAATTTATAAAAAATTTATATGAACAAATGCACATTGTAGACATTATAATAATAAAAGAATCGGCGTTCTTTTTTATCGTAAGCCCCCCTTGCATCTCACGAATCAGTGTGCATTATTATTATGAGTTCTTCTTCATCAGAAAATATCACTGGCAATATGATATAGTAGCTGAATAAGATAACAGTATACTTGCATTTTTAAAAATCACTTATTTAACGATTGTTTCAAATTAACTCATCAATGATGAATGAAAAACAACTGACGTATAAAAATTCAAGAATATCCCTACTCCTCTTTTATCTCAACATAAATATGATGAAGATTGCTTTCTTTTTGTGCATAAATGCTTTCTTTTTGTCCATACATTTGTTCATATAATTTGTTTATAAAATGAACAAGTAGTGAAAAACGGCACAATTATGTCTGGAAACATCTATGGAAATCTAATTTCAACTACACTAAAAAAAAAGCGACTTCTTTTTGCCTGAAAACGCCTAAAATGTGCATGTGCGCACATAGTTTGTTTATAAAATAAACAAATAGTGATAATTAACAAAATTTCATCAAAACACAGCATTGGAAAAATAGTTTAAAAAAGAATAAAAGAATAAACAATTTCTCCCTGCCTATAAATGTCTGCAATGTACATTTTTTAATATAATTTGTTTATAAAATAAACGATTAGTGATTCATAGCAAAATTTTTCCAGAAAGCATTATTGAAAACATAATATCAACAAGATTAGAAGAAAAAATTAAATAAACAAAAAAATCAAAAATTTACTCTCACTAGTCTCTGAAGAATTCAGTCCTGAATTTTTCAAAAAGAAAAAATCGAAAATCGGTGTATAATTGCGTTCTAAATGTCATTTTGAACCTCGTTTTTTAATTTCACTCCGGTGTGCCACGATGTGTTAAATATGGAAAATCTCTTCTTTCCACAGAATGCCAAAAAACCCCATAATCTCCAGCCACATGTGCCAACTGATCAGAAGATCACGCAGCGAACTATAAAGGCTGTCTAAAATATAAAAAAAAAAGCAGATAAACGGTACATTAAAAATTCTAACTACGCGACACCTTTAAACCAAAATATTAAAATCAACCCTATAAACTACGTGACTCAATTCATCCCAAAATCAGCACCTAATGAGCTCCCGCAGATCAATATAACAAAAGTCATCGCAGAAACAGTTGGATCAAATTTTCAAAGATTATATAGCCAAGCAGTTAAACCTACTCATAAACAGCCATTAAAAAACAAAAAATCGCGCCGAAAATCATCGCACAGCAAATTCAATCGCACCAACCAGATCCAGAAAAGTACGTACCTCTACAAACTACCACACTCTCCGCGGATAATGTTATTACACAAAACGCTAAAACTATTTAAGTCTCACAAATAAACTCTTCATTCGCATTAAGAACTGACATCATGTCTGGATCACTAAACCTTTCACAAGCAATCGAGAACACATCTCAGATCACCAACAAAATATTGACGCTTGCAATTGAAACTGACAAATTCTAATTATAATGACAACTTAAATAATATTTTGCAACTCATTAGGAATCTATCGTAAAAAACATGAACTATACAAAAATAACATCACAATCTACCTTCTGAATGAAACACTTATTTCACAATCTAAACTGTTTAAAATCCAAGGCTATAAAACATACAAAAATAATAAAAATAGAGGCACAGTTATTCAATAAGGGATAAGATTGAACACCATGAATACCCAGTCCCCGAACTACAAAAGCTGGAGACCACTGTAATTAAAATTAAAATTCACGGCAAACCATTAGCAATTGTTTCACTATACTTGTTTCCATCTGTAAAGTTCATTAAAGCAGATTATATAAAAATCATTCAGATAGCCCGTTCTATGATAGCAGCTGGTGATCTTAAAGGCAAGCATACAGCATGAAATAGTAAAATAGTAAATAAAAACGGGAAAGAACTTTTTCAATTCGTGCATGGTAAACGCAGATATCGCGGTACCATTTACGCACACCTTTTTTCCATTTAATACTAAACACAAATCACACCTTATTGACATCGCACTAATTAAAAATAATCTTTCCGACTTAGATATTTCAACATTAAATAAACTAGACTCTGACAATAGACCAGTCCTCAATAACCTAAAAACAGAATGCGATAAAACTCTAGACAGACCGCGTTATAATTTTGCAAAAGCAGACTGGGTAACTTTCATTAACTCACTTGACGAAAAGACAGACACTCGACTCGCATTAAATAATCCGACAGAAATTTATGAAGCTATAATAAACTTCACATCTAATATACAAACAGCATTAGACTTCTCAGTTCCAAAAATTACACTTAAAACGCACGATATACTCTTAAAACCGGAAATTATGGATCTTATTGAAACAAGAAACAAGCTCTCCCAAAAAAGCAGCGCAAAAATAAAAGCCCTATACTCAAAAATGTAATCACCTACGTAAAACAATAAACAACAAAATCACGGAACATAGATGCAATAATTGGAACAACGCAGTCAAACAACTCCAAATTAAAGACAACTCTCTCTGGCGTATGACATAAGCACTCACTAAACGCCATGGGATTATTCCTCGACTTGAAAAACCAGATCTCACATTTGCACTTAATGACAGCGAAAAGGCAAATCTTCTATCAGCAAACTATAAGACACTTTTCCCCTCACTATTCCCCTTCAGACCCCCTTCGCCTCCTAATATACTATCTGTAAAGAGGAAGCTGGAGAGTTCCTTGAAAGCCCTTGCTAACAAAAAATTAACTCAACAAACCATAGGGAAATTTCAAAGTGCATCAAAGCTAACAAGAGCAATAAGACTCCAGGACCTGACTCTATCTCTAACTTGATTCTGAAAAAAACTACCAGAATCATGCCTTACCCTCTTCAATGCCTGCTTTAACCACAATTACTTTCCAAACTCCTGGAAAACAGCTCATATTCTAGTCTTCCAATAGGCAAGAAAAGATCCGTATGAATCAAATAGCTATTGACCCATTAGTTTACTAAAAACAATGAGAAAAATTTTTGAAAAAAATAATTCTCATTAAGATAAACACATCGAAAAAGACGGCATCCTTAGACCAGCGCAGTTTGGCTTTAGAAAGCAACACTCCACTCAACACATGATACTTAAACTCATAGAAAACGTAAGCCATAATTTCAAATGGAAAAAACATTTGATAGTGTGTGGCACAACGGGCTACTCAAGAAACTAATCAATTATAAATTTCCACATAAACTCATTCGCCTATTGCACGCTTATATCTCTAACAGAAAATTGTTAGTATCATAAAGATGGTTCTCTCAGACGAACTTTGCATTAAAGCGGGTGTCCACCCAGGGCAGTATAATGGGACAATCTTGAGACTCATCAATGAGGCACTTAAGATTATCGAAGCATGTTGCAACTTACGAAGAGTCAAAATCAACACAGCTAAATGCGAAGCTTTGCTTTTCTCAGTCAAGAAACCCAAAAAACTAGAGTCACCGCGAATGTCTGGACAACCAATAAACTGGAAAGATTTTGTTAAATATAAATATTAATATAAAGATTTTGTTATAATATAAATAATTTTGATATACAAAATTTTTATTAGACCCATTATTACATATGCACGCACAACACGGGGAGGAACCTCTTAATCTAATATTAATTAGATCCAAATTATTCAAAACAAATTCCTCAGCCACATTACAAAATCTCCCAGATACACTAAAAATTATCTTCTTCACAAAGAATTTAATTTACCAACCATTTCGGAATATATTCATGAAACTGCCAAGAAATTCTACGAGAGAACAGCCAAATCCAATTATGCACATATCTTAGAAGATCCTTAGAAGATTATCCATACGATCCTTTGCGGAAACACGCAAAGACTTTTTCATAAACGAAGCTTAGTTTCATAGTTTCTTGAAGTTTCTTTTATTTTTTAAAACTCTCCCTTACCCTCCCACTTCCACAACTCCTAAATTCTAAACGTAACACTTAAGTGTTTTAGATTATGTGTATTCTTCTCGCTTGCGAGCTTTTTTTCTACCCACTAATGCCATTTTCTGTTCTAGCCGTCATGCAGCTACCTATCCAATCGTGTAAAAATGCCCATATGGGTAACCCACTTCAACTCCTCCATCCCGATCCTTCCCGCAGGAGAGACCATTAATATGCGATAAAAGCTGCTTGCGCGACTTCGCACACACAGCTCTACCTCCTCGAATCACCCAGAAACCCTCAACCCATTTTCTTGAATAAAAATAGTTCTTATGATTTCCACAAAAAACTGCTTATGTTTTACTGGCTATCGACCGACCCATGTCCGACCTCCCATCGCTTTACAATCCACCCGACGGGATCACGAAGTCGACATGACACGATAGCCTCCTGGTAGGAGGCTACCGATAAAAAAGATAAACCTTCCTTGACAGATTCTGGTTCGCATTCCCTTTTTCGCTCTTTCGTCCAAGCCTGAGCGCCTCATCAACTTAGAAGAAGTAGGAGTATCATTGTTTGATTGGCAGCCACGCTGTTCTGTCAGCCGTATCACTCGTCCAACTCGCAAACCACCAACCCGATGCGCGTCCATCAATACTTCTTCGATTCATGGATCTTTGCCTTCCTCAAAGAGACCACGCGTCGCTAAATCCTTATTATCAAAGGCTTTGGCAGCTTGACTCTCATCGCCACCCCCTTGTGCCTTTTTGCAAGAGTCGCACATCCCGATCGGATCTCCCCCCTTCGCTATCGTCCAGATCCCGTACATCTGCTTTCCTGAGAGTCCCTCGACGGCAAGCACTACCTCGACAACCTTCTACCTCATTCTTAAAATACCAGCCCGTCTTTCCCGACCGCAGGGGGCCACATACCGGGTCAATAGCACTGTATACCGCTTACACACTACACCATTCTCTTGCGGTTCTCTGGCATCTCGATCGCGAGATGTGCGGGCTGATCAACTAGCCTAAATCGCCTCGCCCCGAGTGTACATCGAGGTTCTCCAGGTGGCACCTAGGGCAGGCCTGAACAGCGATGAGGGACTTCAGGAATTTTTCTCAAACGCCAGATGTGGCACTTCCATCTCTTCGACTTCTCTCTCAGCACGGAAAAGTTAGGATGGTGGTTGATACCTCGTGCACTCTTCTGACTCTCGTGATGTAGATCACGAAGTCCAGTACCGCAAAATAGACATCTCCAGCCGGGTGCTTTTGGGGTGACTTGAGGATATTATTAATTATTTAATTATTATATAATTATGAGCCATATGATGAAAAAGAATGTATACTAATCTCCTAATCTGAAATGTGTA